>APFE031560367.1:117223-137546 GCA_000404065.3 Pinus taeda | reverse complement strand
AACTTTTGTAATCGAGATGGCCACTAAGAATCTAAATGCTTTAAGAAGATGGAAGCCTTGGAAGCCGCAATGAAGAAACATAACATCCATGTGGAGCATTCTTCTACTTCAACTTCAACTTAATCTTCAGGAATGGCACTTTCTGCATGTCGTTGTCAATCATCTCAGTCTGGTTATGCATTAAATGTATCTTCTTCTTCTCATTCTCATGAGTGGCTCATTGATTCTGGAGCCTCTTATCACATGGCCAAAAACAAAGCCATGTTTTCTTCTTTACATGATTGTAACACCAAAATATATATGTTGGTGATGATAGATCTCTTAATGTTGTAGGGACTGGAACTGTTCATCTAGACAATGGTCAGTTTAATGATGTATTATGTGTTCCAACCTTATCCAGCAACCTTCTATCTGTATATCAGATAACTCAATCAGGTGAAGGTAAAATTGTTGAATTTTTACCTCATGATGTTGTAATCAAGGATCTAAGAGATCCTAAACAGATTCTAGCTACTGGTATTGCTGATGATTCCACAAGGTTGTATAAGTTTCACAACTTTGGGTCATCAAATCCTCCCTCAGTATTTGTTGCTCATAATGATGAAGTGGGCAAACTTTGGCATGAGCGATTTGGTCACTTAAACTATCGCTCCCTTCAGCATCTATGTAAAGAAAATATGGTGACAGGTCTTCCTATGGTATCTTGTAGAGATGGTGTTTTTTTCGGATGTGTACTCGGAAAACATCATCGGGACAGTTTTGAAAAACGTGCCTCTTGGCACGCCTGAGCCCCTTTACAACTTGTGCACAGTGATTTATGTGGTCCACTTCTTGTTGCTTCATTCTCTGGCTGCAAGTATTTCTTAACTTTCATTGATGATTTCTCCAGACGCACTTGGGTATACTTCTTAAAACTCAAGAGCGAAGTATTTAACACATTTTTGGCCTTCAAAGCTTTGTTGAAAAACAATCTGGACATCAAATTCTTAAGCTAAGAACTGATAATGGTGGAGAATATGTTAAAAACACATTCATCAACTTTTGCACCGAAAATGGAATTCAAATGCAACATACTGTTCCATACACTCCACAACAAAATGGTGTAGCTGAAGGGAAAAATTGCACCTTAAAGGAAATGGCTAATTGTATGCTGCAATCTAAAGGACTCGGTCTTAGTTTTTGGGCCGAAGCAATTAATTGTGCAAATTATATAATAAATCGCACTCCTACTAAGGTTCTAAAGAATATCACTCCAGAAGAAGCTTGGAGTTCCATTAAACCAGATGTAAGTCACTTTCGTATTTTTGGAAGTGAAGCATGGGCCCATATTCCAGATGAAAAGCATAAAGCTTTAGAACCTAAGAGTGAGAAATGTACTTTTGTTGGATATTCTGAAGATGTAAAAGGTTATAGACTTATTCCATTTAAGTCCAAAAATGTTATCATTAGAAGAGATGTAAAATTTGATGAAAATAAATCGGCCTGCGAGCCTAGTCGACGGATGTGCCACCTCTTCCTATCTCTTCTACTTTTGAAAACATTTCTTCTTCAGATGATGAAAGTGAGGATGACAATCCTCCCCCACCTTCTCAGGATCCTCAACTTCCAAGATGGGTCCGTGCTACTCGAGATGCAGTAGGTGATCTTGCCGGTGATCCTACAGATTAGCGCCGTACACGTTCTCAGTTTGAAAGAGCCTCTTCTTTACTGGCTCAAGCTCCAGTAAATCATGATCCTGACACTTTTTGCAGAAGCTTCAGGCAATCCACATTGGGAAGCAGCTATGAATGAAGAATATCATTCATTGTTGGCAAATGATACATGGGATCTTGTTCCTCTACCAAAGGGACGCAAACTTGTTAGATGTAAATGGGTTTACAGAACCAAGTATGGACCGGATGGGAAAGTTGATAAACATAAAGCTCGTCTTGTTGCTAAGGGCTTTTCACAGGTTGAAGGCATTGACTACACTGAAACCTTCTCCCCTGTTGCCAAAATGAACTCTATCCGCCTTGTTCTTTCCCTTGCTGCCTCTTTAAATGGGAAGTCCATCAGATGGATGTTAAATCTGCCTTCTTGCATGGGGACTTGCATGAAGAAATCTATATGGAACAACCATTGGCTTCATCCAAACAGACTCCAGCCTTGTATGTCGACTTAAGAAATCTCTTTATGGTCTCAAGCAAGCTCCTCAGGCTTGGTATGCCAAAATGGATAGCTTTCTTTTAGAATCTGGCTTTTCTAGGTGTTATTCTGACAATACTGTCTACACCAAGAAAGTGGGCAACTCTCTTATCATCCTTGTTCTTTATGTTGATGATCTTATTCTTACTGGTAGTGATCCCAACCTTATAAACCATGTGAAGTCCAGCCTTAAAAATAAATTTGAAATGACAGACTTAGGATACTTACACTATTTTCTCGGTATTCAAGTCTTGCAATCCAAGGAGGGTATTTCCCTTTCCCAGTCCAAGTATGCTTGTGATATTCTTCGTCATTTTCACATGGAAGATTGTAAGCCAGCTCCTTCTCCCTTTCAGTCTGGAGTCAAACTTTCAGTCTCTTGTACTTCTCCTGAAGTTGATGCTACCTTATACAGTCAACTTGTAGGAAAACTCTTGTATTTAACCCATACTCGTCCTGACCTTTCCTTTGCTGTTGGCATTGTTGCTCGTTTTATGGAAAACCCCCGTGAAAGTCATTGGAAAGCAGCTAAAAGAATACTTCGTTATGTTCGAGGTACAATACAGTTTGGGATTCATTACAGTGCCAAAGCAAATCCTCTATTAGTTGGTTTCACTGATTCTGATTGGGCTGGTGACCCTGATGATCGGAAGTCTACTGCCGGTTATGTCTTCACTCTTGGTTCAGGACCTATTACATGGGCTTGTAAGAAACAGGCTGCCATTTCTCTTTCGTCAGCAGAAGCAGAGTATCGTGCTGCCGTGGAAGCTAGTAAGGAAGCCTTGTGGCTTCGTCAGATTCTATCAGAATTTGGCTTTGAGCAGCAGCATCCGACTACACTTTGGTGTGATAATCAAAGTGCCATTCAGCTTTGCAAAGATCCAGTTCAGCATCAGCGCAGCAAACACATTGAACTTCACATGCACTTCATCAGAAAGCTCATTCATGACCATGTTCTTGAAGTGCAATATTGTTCAACAGATGATCAAGTTGCAGACATCTTCACAAAGGCTCTCACAGAGGCGAAGTTCACTAAACTTCGATATATGCTTGGAGTTCAGGAAGTTGTCACTAAGGGGGGATAGGCTCTAGTGCCTCCTTCCTTCTACTATTGTGTCATATTTGTAAATCCTTCAATCCTATCCCAAGTTGTTCTTAAGGGGGGATGTTAGGATATTCCGACACATAGGAAATAGTTAAGTTCAACTTGGTCTAGTATAGAGTTAGGTATAGAGTTAGGTAAAGTGTGTTTCTTTACCGTTGCACATTTTGTAACTTACAATCCGACGGTCACGATATGTAGTGATCCGACGGTTCATTCTCTCCTCGGTATTACCGACACTTGATCCGTGGCTTGACACCCGATTGGTCCATGAATTCTATTTAAAGCGCATGGCGGGTCATTTGTAGGTTAACAGTGCATGAGAGAAGCTTATGTAAATTTTCATTCTTTTATTAATAAATTGCCTGTAGTAGCCACGTTGGCGCAGGCCGTGGACTGTTTCCCTCTCTGAGGTTTTTAACCACGTCAAAATACTGGTGTATTGATCTGTGATCTGTTTGTGAGCGGTGTCCTTCTGGTGTTCTGTCTGAGGAACTTACCCTGTAAATTCCTACACTTACTCTTTGCATTTTGTTTTTTGGTCCTTTTACGACTTTGACCTCTTTTACACAAGATTGAAAATTTTTTGTTTGCTTGCTTAAATGTTTCTTTTCTGGCATGGATTACATTGTTTGTCTTATGATTGGTAAAGTCGATGTTTCATTAGTTTGAATGAGTTTCTCTTTTCATGTGTTCATTTGCTTGAAGAGCTTATTGTCTCGAGAAATTTTTCGTTGAAAAATTAATATGCGAAAATTTTGTTTCATGGTTTCATGAAAGAGTCTGAAATTCTAGCTTGTTGCATCATTACATTACGATAACTTGTGTTAGTGTCAGTGTCTTCACACTGCCATCAGTGATCAAAATTTACTCTTTTGCATTTCATATTAGGTGTCCCATTTTGATGAGTTGCATTCCATTAGGTCATGGATCAACTGATGGTAGGATTCTTTTCAGTTTTTTCCCTCATGACACAAATCTGGTAACCTCTTTTCATACTGTTCAGTCAATGGTTCATGTTTATTTTCAGGTCATTTCATTAATTAGGTCTTAGGTCTTAGGGTTTCAATCTCATTAGGTATTAGGGTCTTACCATGGTCCAATTTCAATGACTATTGATTAATAATGGTCAACAAACACATCAGGATGACAATAATCATTAGAAAAGTCCCAACTTGTTAATATGTAAACTTAAAGCATTGGTATATTATTTGTAAATTTCATGTAATTTTATTGTTCTCATATGTAATTAATGGTTTCATGCTGCTCCCGGCCACCTGCTGATATTTCCAAGTACATGCCACTGCAAAAGTCAAAGAAATTGAGCATCAGTTCACCTATCCAAGCAAAAAGTCAAATATTAGAAAAACAGAGTATTTGAAAAAGGAAAATAGGCATTACAAAGTGGGTTTGTACATAAAAAATAAAAAATTGGAAAAGCTATATAAAGTTCATCCCTCTCTTAAATCATTTCATTGTTTGAGTTGAATTCCAAGAGCTAAAAACATGATTTTGAAGTGTTATTGAGCAAAGGTGTGCAATAACTGTCTTTTTTAAGAAGTCCTGACTAGCGCTACGCACCTAGGTAACTTCCTCAGTGTAAAAGTGAACGGGCGCTACACACCTAGGTGAGGCACTGCGCACCTGGCAGCCAAGCTCCAAATCATTCCAAATCACCCCAATTCGCCTCAAAACTTCCAAATTATCTCTTTGCAAGTAAGTAACTCAATAATTCTTATTCAAAAGGGTTTTTTGCATCAGTCTTTGGTGATTTTGTCTCTCAAGAAGCCAAACCCTAGTTTTCACCAAACTATCTCATATATTTTAAAGCTCACTCATTTATTGTTGTCCTATCTCATCCATTTTTTGTTCCCTAAACCCCATTCCTTCATATAAAATTCCCTAAACATCATTCCCTCATATATTTTCCCCAATTCCTAAACCCTATACATACACCCCAAGCCCTACACTATCCCCAAACCATACTCACTCCCTAAATCCCATTCACACTCTCATTCACTCTCATCTACTCATTCATAAAATCTCTTCATACTCGTCTTTCATCCACCCTATCTCTTCATTCACCACAAGTCATCACAACTATAAAAACAATGGAGAGAGATAGTGAATATGAGCTTGAAGAAGACACCCTTAGTGACAGTTCCAGGGACTCAGGGAAACATACAGCACAGGAAGCCTCATAAAGGAGGAAGACATATCAGAGAGGAGCCTAATAGTTTGAGGGAGCTGCAAACTTCCCCATTTGCCATTTCTTGTTTTAAATACCAATCATGTTTTGTTTTTTTTGAAACGGTGGAAAGGGTTAAATTTCATCATGAATTAGCAAGGTTGTTTGTGACACATATGGACAACAATGAAGTAAACCTTGCTGGAGTTACATTCACTTTGTCACCAACTATTATTTCAGAGGCTACAGGTATTCCAGATGTGGGTGAAAAGTGGAACAAAGGTCAGGATATTGACAGGGAGTACTATGAGCCTTACATCAAGGCTAGATACTAAGACAAACTCAAGAGAGTATTCTGCTTCAAGTTTTTGGAGGACAGATTTGCTCCATTGATGAAGATCATCATCAAGTACTTTACTTGTGAAGGTAGGTTCTCCCGATTGTATGCCTACCACATTAGACTGCTAATGCATTTCACTAGGGTGAGAATGATGAATATCCTCTACTTCATGTTCAAAAACATTGAGAAGATGGCACTTACTATAAAGAAGAAACCATATCCCCAGTAGTTGACTAGCATTTACCACTACTCCTTGATTAAAATCATTGTTCTACATCAGTTGAACCTTCTTAACATGCCATGGGAGACCTTCATTTCTCATGAGATGTTCAAAGGCCCTCAAGTTTTTTCATCAGTGCCTCATGAAGAAGGTGGACCTTCAAGACATGAAAAGGTCAGAGAGACTGAAATTGTTGGAGTGCCAGTGTTTGTGACATATGAGAGAGGCACTAGGAAACGTTTTGCAGCTGCTAGGCAAGTATTATCTCCACAAGGTGTGGAAGGGGTCTTGCCTTCATCTTCAGGCCACATGCAAATTCTATCTCCATAAGGAGTGGAAGGTGCTTTGCCTTCTTCTTCAACTAAATAGGTACAGGTGGAGCAGCACAGCAAGGGTAAAGGTAAAGGTAAGAAAAATATGCATAAGAAGGATCTTAGTGATGAGCAAAAAAGATATTTTGACCTTGTTGATCATGAAGAGACACAAGGAGTTGATGGCATTGGCCTAGAAACTCAAGATCCAAAGATTACCAAAGACATGATCATCAAGGAGCAAGAGGTTGAGATACAAGCCTTGTCAAATAATTTAGAGAGGGCTAAGTGGATCATCAACTATTTAGAGCAAGAAAACAAACAATTGAGCAACAAGCAAGTGCTCATGGAGCTACAAATGATAAAAGAAGGTAGGCAAACCAATGTTCCATTAACCCCTATTGAGCAAGAAATTGAGAATGATAGGGAAACATGGCTCGAGAGGGTCAACATACACCTTGAGGGGCTGATTAACAAGGCCAATAGAGACAAGAAGATTCTTCACCACATGGTCTACCACTACATGACCCGAAACAAAATATGCAACAAAAGGATAAGGAAGCTTAAGGCAAGGTTGAGGAAGGCCTTAAGGAGAAAAAAGGAGCAAGACAAGTTGAAAATCTTGGCTGAAGCCTCATAGCCAATCAAAGAAACTAATGGTGGTGTCTTGTGCCAAATTTGGGCAATTTTTGACGAATTTTGGTCATTTTCAATTTTTGAAATTTTGTAACACAGAAATTTTCCCCATATGCGTAGCTCCACACGACGCTACGCTTTCACTGGAGGACTTTTTGAGAAAATGGCTTACATATATAGATTCATCATGATGAGAGCATCAAACCCAGCAAATCTCAGCAATTTTGGAGCAAAACTTGGTCACCAAAAGGTTAAACAAACATCAAAAAATGACCTCTCTGCCTCTTTTTGGACACACAAAGCAGCCTTGGGATATTTCACCTTTTAGGGTGCAAATGACCTCCAAATACAAAACTTCAAGATGTTACAGAAACTATACAAGAAAACCTTTCCAATGAGCTATCTTGGGTTCAATATGGCTAAGGGGAAGGCCTCCAAAAGTGGCTTTTAAGCAGCACTACGCACCTGGCGAGTGGTGCTACGCATAGAGCCAGTTTGCCTAAAAATCCAGTTTTCTTCTTCTTTCACTGCAAGTTAACTTTTTCTCTCTTCATGGATGAATTTATGATTGTAATTAATGTCATGATATGTAAATTTAATTGTAAAATGACCTTAGAGGGTAGATTCATCATTTTGTGGTGGTTTGGGGATCTATGAATCAATTTCCATGCTTATAGAGGCAAGTTGTTCCACTGCCTATTTTTTTGTTCCTTGTTTGGAAATGGTTGTAACAGTCCCTTATCTCTTGGATTATACCCCTGATGGACATAATAGGTGGTTTGATGTCTATATTATGTATTTTTTCAGTCATTAGCAAAGGTTGGACTCTCTTGGATGCTCTGAGCTACATTGTACATCTTTACAGCAGTTTGGCGAGGAAATAAACGAGGATTTGCAGCTATTTTTGTGGGATACTTGTGGTAAAGAGTTTTTGCATAGTTTTTCCTTCTGTTATTAGTTTTTCTCATGTGTTATGTGTGCCACAATCCAATTCATTCTTCTAGCTAAATGATATCAAGATAGATAGGTAGAATACATTGGTTACAACGCTCTACCTTGGGAAACCATTAGCTTTTGATGTTTTCTATAGTTTGAAGAGGACACATGATATTTGCATGCCCTCCTCAGCTCCTCACATGTCTTAGACCTCTCATCTCACTCAATTCCAAATTCCAAAACACTTACCTACCTCGCCCCATAGAACAACCTGCATCCTGATTTCATTTCCCAGACCCAAAGTTGCCTGCTCCATCTGATCCAGCAACAAAAACCATCAAAAATAAATCAAAAACCCTAGAGCTACTATACCTAGCCTAAAATCCATATTTGATTCAGTCATCTTAACTGAAATTTCCAAGGAGAGAACCCTCTCCTAACCTGGTACGGCTAGCTACCAGGTTAAGCTTGGTTTGTGGTTACCCTGGAATTGCCTCCCTTCAGCCTGAGGTCAATCTAGGCTCTAACAACTTGCATCATTAAAAGAATAGGATTGCATCGACATTTGAAAAAAGAAAAGAACTTGTTTTCTTTTGAAAGGACTAATAGATAAGTGCTTATCAGGAAATTAGGAATTGGAATGCATTTTTCATTAATTTATTTTTTGAAAAAGTAAGGTAGTGAAATATCATTTCATTTTCAGTTGCTTGATTGTTTGCATTTGATTGAGTAGTTTCTACCCTATCTAATGTAGGCATTTCATCAAATTGAAAGGGTATTGTCTCATTTAGTTGCATTTAAGGTTTTTCGAGTTGCATCACTAAGACCTGAAAATTGAAACATAACTCAAGATCAAATTTAAAATGAATCCAATTAACCTAAGGTGCATTTGACATTAACGATAATATTTAGAAGGTCTAGGCTAGAGGCGTGTTCTGACATCTTTAAACCTAGCAGTTGTCATTACCTTCATCATTAGACAACGCTCGTACGGGTTTGTGCTCCCTGTACCGTCGAGTAAATAATGGGAGATCCCACTAGGCTGCAATCTTTTTATCCTTAGGAAGTTGATTCGACCGCCTTGCAAACATGATACACCGAACACAACATTTGGGGAGATTGCCTTCTCGTACTTCTTGGTTCGTCGGGAGGTATTTTGCAGTTCACGATTGCCTAGTAATCCTATTTACCTAGATCATCCAGAGAAGTTATTTGATATTTTTGACTCATTAAACTTAAAAGATCATTCGAGCACTTGTCCTTTCAAGCTCGTTTCCAATCGAAAGTGATAGAGTTATCTTTGTTTCTTTCTCGACTCTTAAAAAATTAAAGAGCAAAAGTCTTTTATGCATCTTAATAATTGATTGCCCACAATCCAGAAACACCTTGTTAATCTTTTTCTAAGACCAAATCTTGAGTTTCCATTAAAAGAACATTTTAAAGCCTTGAAGTTAATTGTTTTGTCGACTAAGACAAGGTCATCATGGCTGAACCATCTGGTTCACCCAATTCCTCTTCCTCTCCTTCGTCTGAAAGATTGTCTGAGGAGTCGTTTCCTGAGTTACTAGAGTCACTAGAGGACCAAGATGTTGAACTTGCAATTTTTCTGAGCATTCACCCTTTGTCATCTCACCATCTGCCTACTTTCAGTACCAAGTCATCTGCTGATCTTGGCCCGGAATCTCCGAACAATCCCGTTCAAACTCTAGAGAACTTGCCGACCACTGGCGGTCAGCTTGGACTAGCTATCTACCCCCCAAACCCTCTATTTGGCCCTGTTGTGATATCACCGCAGTGTCCTTACAGTCTGTACAACCAGCCGTGTGTTCCTTTGGAAGTATCCCCTTGTACTCGTTCGGCCATTCATCGTCGTTTGTTTTCAGACATGGAACCCGAAGGCGATGCTCCAGTCACATCTCCGGATGAGTCCAAATTTTCTACTACACACACTATTAAGGGGGAAGAATTGCAATTGTAGTTTCCTCCCGAGGGTTTCCCCTTTTCAAAAGTTATTCCCACCAATTTTCCACCCAAATATGTGTCTTTGGAGCAGTTGGTTTTAGGTACACCTAGTGCCTCATCACTTCACCATAATCCTGTTTGGGCGTCAGGCGCCAAGCCTACTTCAGGTTTGTTCATTACAAACATGACTTCCCAACAGGCTGTTACTTCAGTCCCGATGCAACCCACTGTTTCAAATACCCTTGTATCATTAATCCCAGTTACTTGTCAGGCATAACCAACAATTCAAAGATTGTCTCTTTCAGTTCCTCCGTCCCACAAATCAGTGGCCAGGTTGGGCCACTACCTGGGGGGGAAAACTTGAATTTTTCTATGGTTTCAGGTGCCACAAATGTGATCGGCTCACAAGATCACATGTTTTGTATAAACCAGCCTTCTTCTGGTATTATTTATAACCCTGTTGATCCTACTGGATCAAGCAATGTCTAGTACCATTAGGTTTAGAATCATGTTGGTCTGTCTGGATCGAGCAATGTTTAATATCAGCAGCCCTATGGGGCTCAGGTCCAATACCAAAATTCTTACATTCCATATGGTTCTCAAGGAATGGTTAATCAACTTTACACCCTCCAATCTGGGTAGTACATCCAGCTTGGCTATGGCCAGATTTAGTACAGTAATTTCCTGGGAACTGTTCAAGTACCCTTGCAACAGCAAGGACAAACTCTACAACAACAACGGTAGACTTTGTTACCGCAAGGGAAACCATTGTTGCAGCAAGGGCTCTCTGCGCAACATCAGGGCAAATGATCCCGCAACAAGGTCAACTGCAACCACCACAAGGTCATCCCTTGCAACACTTGTAGCAAATTGCACAGCATCAGATGCAATATGCTCCACACACCTCTCAACCCATGTCCTCACAGGGCCAACCTTTGTAGCCCTAAAGACAAATATTGCAACCACAAGGTCAACCCTTGCAACAACAAAACCAACCAGGGTAGCAGCAGCCTATGTATACATATCAACAAGGTCAACCCTTACAAGGGTAGGTTCAAGGTCAAGTCCTATAGCAGCAGGCTTAAAATCCTCATGTCCTAGGTCAACAGGTCAAGAATCCTACCAGCTAAGGGCATGAGGTACAAAATCCCTATGTCCAAGGGCAACAAGTGTATCAACCTTATGCCCAAGGACTGCAGGTCCAAAAACCTCTTGTTCAGGGACAACAGGTTCATCAGTCGTATGTTCAAGGACAACAAGTCCCATATCCATATGTCCAAGGTCAACAGGCTCAACAAACTTTTAACCCGTACGTTGTTTATCAACAACCTATGGTTGGACAGTTCCAAAGTATTTAAGGTCAAAACCCTCCCTATGGTGAAGGTAATCTGCAATGGGGGTAGCCTCAGATGCCATATGGCCAAAATCCCCCACTACGGGGCCAAAATCCTTACCAGCAGGGATGGGCTCCTCCTTATGGGCCCACATATCGACCTCCCATGCCTTTTAACACCCAATTTCCATTCTTGGCTACACTCAAGTTGTCAGATGTATCTCACCTTACGAATGATCCAATCCTTCTTTTGTCGTACTGGCCTCTAGTGCCGTCCAAGATACCAAGTGATTGCCCAAAGTTTGATGGGAAAGCTAAAGAATATCCTCAAGCCCATGTGATGACATATCACCTCTGGTGCTTATTAAACTCGTATGTGGATGATTCCATTCGTCTCCGTCTTTTCCAATGAACCCTCACAGGTGTTGCAACAAAGTGGTACATCGAGCTACCTCTAAGTACTTACCATGAATTTAACTCTTTATCCATGGTTTTCCTCATGAATTTTCAATTGTCGGTTCGCTATGAAACTGGCACCTATCTGCTCATCTTGCTTAAGCAAGATACTGCAACACACATCTCTGATCACATCCATGAATGGAGACATAGGCATCGCTTGATCAAATTCGAGATTAATGATCAGTTGCTCACTAAATGGTTTACCAAATCATTCGTGGCCCCAATTTCTCGCAATATAGCTATGGGTGGATGCGTCACTAAAGATCAGGCCATCGCTCATGCCCAATACTTGGATCTAGTTTACTCTCAGTCTGGCACTTTGTACGAGTTATTACCTAATGAGCTAAGGCCATCATCCAATCTCGCAACATCAAAGTCACCTGTTGTTCCTCCGGTTGATGGAGTTATTGGTTCAGTGTCCTAGACCCCTGCAAAAATTTCTTCCAAACAGAAGTTGGTCTCAAATGTTGTTCCTAATAATTCATCCCAGAATCCACCTAGCCCTGGTAAAACCTTAGAGGTCCACACTGTCTAGTCTACTGCAACAGACAAATCCTTCAAAGGAAAGAACAAAGGCAAAGGCAAAGCTAAAATCGATGCCCCAAAATAGGGTCCTCCCAAATCATCTACTGGCGAATATTTGCAACAGAAACCTAAGTATCCCTACCTCATTTGTGAGGAAGATCACTACACTAGGGATTGTCCCCGATCCCTTACAGTGCAAGCATATGCTATCCCCTTCAAGATTGCGATTAAAAAATAATTGGGGTACCTGCCAGAAATGGTGGGGGGGAATTTGGAAATCTATCAGTTGTGTCGACAACTAACTCTTGAACACGACACTCTCTACTTTGTGTCAGGTAGGGATATCCTCCTTTGTATTGTTGACCTCCCTGGGTTGAGCCATTCATTTTTGCCTTCCATTTGGTCTCTACCACATCATCATGACCACCGATCCTATGGATCCAAAAGCTGCCAAACTTCCAGTTGTATTGTCGATATGTTCAAGATTTGTCCTTCCACAATTACACTTGTTAGTGTCAGTCTTTGAAGCCTTCCACCAGCGACCAAACATGCTCTTACAAAGTGATCTTAGAATGTCAAAGTCAATTTTGTCATTTCAATGAGCCTTCAAGTAAAATTTGGTCACTAGGTTTAGGTCTAGGATTTGTTTTCACTCCTTTCAAATTTTTCCAAATGTCAGTCCATGTCACCATTCAGCTAAGTGTACCATCATTCAAAGAGTTGTCATCATCATTTCAGGTTCCAATGGGTCATTTTACACCTTGTTCGTGTTTCAGTTGTACTTGGGTACAACTCATTTCCCTCTCCTAGGGTTTTGAAGGTAATTTCTCTTGGATGGTCAAATAATCAACAACACTTGTATCCTGATGCTCATACACCTTCCCATATCCTTAATGTACCTTCTTAAACACTTCCCATCACTAATATCCCTCAAATTCATCATTTTCCCACTAACTCTAGCTTAATGCTACAATTTGACAATTTTCTAGGCTAGGCTTGTGTTTTGCCCTTTTGGACCCCTTCCCCTCACTCAATATTTGAAATTATACTTTCCCCTACTTCCTAAAATCACTCCCTACTTCCAAAAATTTCTCAAGAATTTAGAAGTCCCTTATCCCCTTCATTTCCCTTCATTTCTACAAATCCCATGTTCCACACATCAGGATAGGTTTAACTCAAATGATGGTTCTGAGAAATAGAAAATGAATTTGGAAAACATGAGAGATATTTGCTTCCATAATAGGCTAAGGAATAAAAACCTCTTTCACTTTTTACATAGGTGTCATGGTTTTGGAGAAATGTCAAAAATACAATTTCCTCACGAGAGTTGTTGCACCTCTAGAGTGACCTTAGAAAAATCAAGATTTTTCCTATCCTGGTTGGCCAACTTACTTGTTTGATGCATCAAATGATAACTAGACACCAATAGCTTTCCAATGAACTATCATGAGCTCAATTTGTAGTTGAGGAAGTCCTTCCAATGTTGACTGCAACAACACTATACATTTAGGCAGCCTCATTTTGCACATTTTGCCCAGTCTTGAGATATTTGACTTTTTACAAGGAAAATTAATTCCAAATTGAAAAACTCTAGATGTTTTGGAAATTAGACTTGAAAAGCTTTCTAATGAGCTATCCTACACCCAATTTGGACACCGGGAAGGCCTCCAAAAGTGGTTTGGAAAAAGGCATTGCACACCTGTGACCTTCTGCTAGTGTAAAATTACACTGGCACTGCGCATACAATTGGCACGCGCACCTGTTAAACACTCCCAAAACACTGCTAAATCACCCAAACTCACCTCAAACCACCTCAAATCGCCAAGTTCACCTTCTTTATAAGTAAGTGCATTGATCCTCCTTGCTGAAGAGTGCTCTTGTCTTGTTGGTCTTTCATCCATGAAATCAAAACCCTAGTATCCATTGTTCACCATAATGGTTCAAGGTTCACTCATTTATCTTTGTTGTTGGTTCCTAAAATCTCATACACTACATATTAAAACCCTACCTTCCATATGAAACCCTATACCCTACATACAAAACCCTACTCACTCCCTAAATCCCATTCACACTCCCATTCACCCTCACCTATTCATCCTAAAATCTCTTCATACTCATCTTTCATCCATTCGCCCTATCTCATCATTCACCACAAGTGTTCACAAATAATGAAAAAGGCCCAGTGACTAGGCAGCGAAGAGGAAAGGTTAGAAGAGAAAAGGCAAAGGAAATTGAGAATCGTAGGGAGATTTTTCTTGAGCGTTAACATACACCTAGAGAAGTTCATTGAGAGGGTTAACAAAGACAAAAGATGCTTCACCGCATGGCCTATCACTGTATGACCTGGAACAAAATCTGCAACATAAGAATGAGGAAGCTTAAGGCTAGGTTGAGGAAGGCCTTAATGGCCAATTAGGTGCAAGACAATTGGAAATCCTAGCTTATGCTTCATTAGCTCATCAAAGCAGTGCATGAGGGTGCCTTGTGCCAATTTTGGGAAAATTTTGTAATTTTCAAATTTTGAATTTTGCAACACAAGAAATCCCAATAGGTGCTCATTGCAGCAATTTTTGGGAGAATGTTTTGCATTTTTGGATTCAGCATAAAAAAATAAGCAAACCCAGAAAGTTTCATCAAATTTGGAGCAGATCTTGGTCACCTAAAGGCCAAAAAACCATCAAAAAAAGACCTCTCTGCCACTTTTTTGACACACATGAAGCAGTATTGGGAGATTCCAGTTTTGAGGGGGCAAATGACATCCAAATTCATAAATTCAAGTTGTTCCAGAAACTAGACAGGCAGATTTTTCCAACAAGCCATCTTGGGCTCAATTTGGTCAAGGGGAAGGCCCCCAAAACTGGCTTGGAAAAAGCACTACGCATAGGATTAGGGGCGTTGCGCATAGGATGAATTTTCCCAGTTTTGCTCAAAAAATCAAAATTTCGTCTAGTTTTTCTATAATTTGAATTTTTCTCTCCTCCTGGATGAATCTATGGAAATAAATGATACTATGGTATGTAAATGTAATTGAAAAATGACTCTTAAGGGTAGATTCATCATTTTGAGGTGGGCTAGAATTGAATGAATCAGTTTCCATGGTTTTAGAGGCAAGCTATTCCACTGCCTATATTCTTATTCTTAGTTTAGATATGGTTGAAGCCACTCCTCTTCTTATGGATTCGACCCCTAATGGCTATCATAGGTGGTTTTGTGCCTATATTATGTACTTTCTTAGTCATTTGTAAAGGTTGGACTCTTGTGGATGTTTTGAGCTTCACTGTACATCTCTACAGCAGTTTGGCAAGGAAATAAACCAGGGTTTGCAGCTATTTTTGTGGCATTCTTGTGGTAATGTGTCTTGGCATTGTTTCTCCTTCTGTCATTAGTTTTTCTTATGTGTATATTTTCCAAAATCTATTTCATTCTTCTTAACTAAATGAATCAAGATAGATAGGTAGAATACATTGGAAACAATGCTCTGCCTTGGGAATGCATTTAGTTTTTGATGTTTTCAAGTGTTTGAAGAGGATTCATGACCTTTGCATGCCCTCCTCAGCCCCTCACCAGTCTTAAACCTACCATCTCACCCAAATCCAAGTGCTTAAACACCTACCTACCTTGCCCTACAAAACACCCTGCATTTTTGAGTTGATTTCCTGGACCTAAGCTGCCTGCTCCATTTGATCCAGCAACAAAACCATCAAAATCAAACAAAAAACCCTAGAGCTACTATACCTAGCCTAAAATTGATATTTGATTCATTCATCTCAATTGATATTGATAAGGAGAGAGCCCTCTCCCAACCTGGTAGGGCTAGCTACCAGGTTAAGCGTGGTTTGTGGTTACCCTAAATTGCCTCCCTTCAGCCTGAGGTCAATCTAGGCTCTAACATAGTGGCGACCATACTGGGGAACATAGTGTTATGTTCCTCAGCAAAATGTATCAAGTTTAGATCTGATTGTTGATGGTGGACAATGATCAGACACAGGAAGGTTGAAATCATTCACCTGGTGACTCTAAATCTGTTTTCAGATTAGATCCAAGGACTCCACTGGAGGATGAACCCGACCAGCAAAAGCATGAAAGGAAAATATGGAAAGATCAGGTATTCAAGTTGGAATTTCATCCAAGACATTATGCTCTTTGTTATAAATTATTTCTTCTCTTTTCCTGAGAATGTCAAGAAGGCATTACGAAGTATATTGTATTTGAGAAAAGATCCTCGGCCTGCATTTTATTCCTTCCCTTTGAAGATTGTGAATACCAAATATTCACATGCCTTTGATCTTGATCAAGACCCTTTTTCTTAATCATGTGATGACCGTCTTCAAACTAATGAACCTCAAGAGACCAAGATTGATTCTACACCTCCTGTACATTTTCCTATACCTTGTAAAATTCCAGATCGATACAAGCCTCTGATTTTACCTCCTATATCACATGCTTTCCCTAAAAATCATGACCTATATCTACCAAGATTTGATGGTGAATGCGACAACATCACTGCTGAGAGACATGTACTGAATTTTGAGTCTTTTCTTGACCTTTTTAAATTTGATGAAGAATATGTCATTATTAGGCATTTTGCTCTTTCTTTGCAAGGCAAAATCAAGAGTTGGTTCAAAATGATGCCTGATGCAAGCATCTCAAATTTCCAACAGTTCGTCAAAATTTTCCTCAACAAGTGGGTGGTCAGACAAAACCCCTTCTTGATTCTAGAAGAGTATAACTAGCTGAAAAGACAGCCAAGGGAGACAATACAACAATTTTCTGCCAGATTTAACCAAGTCTATTTTTCAATGCCTGCTAATATAAGACCTCCTCCTGGATTTGCTCTTTTACACTACCTGGATGCCTTTGATCCGTAAATGGAGTTTCAATTGAGGGAAAGGAACCTTGCAACACTTGAAGAGATGCAAAACAATGCAGTATATGTAGAGGTGAATTTTCTGATCAGAAGGGCAAAGTTGAAGGAAGAAGAGACGAAGAACACAGATCCAGAGGAAACGACATCTTTAGAGGTAAAGCTCGACATTTTGGTAAGTGCAGTGGAAGAGATGATGCAAAAGATAACCACAAGGAATGAGTATGATGTTCAAGCCCATGGCTCGCTGATTGAAGAAAAAGAAGTGACTGATCCAAAACATTTTTTTCTTATCCCAGTTGTCATAGATATGACAATGATTGTTTTATAGATCAGCTTGGAGTAGAGAGATCTGTTGATATGACACGTATGCTTGATGATGTGTTTTATACTGATGATTTGCCCCAGTTTGATCAGTATGATGATGATTATGTTCTCCAAACAGAAGCTAATCTTGTAGACAAATCAGTAGCTGGTTTGTGGAAGGAGGAAGTTCACTTTCAGCAGCTCAAATACAGTGATCAGCCGTTGCATATCAGCGATGGAAGTGAGGAGGAAATTGCAACATATTTTGAAGTAAGTGAAGGATATTTGCCTTTTTGTTTTACTTCGTTTCAGTTCATCAGAGACAACTTTCGTGCAATCAGAAAGCAACCGTCGATAAGTTTCAATCTTGACCATCTAGAGGGAAATGAAATCCTTGTTCAAGACTTCTCATATCTATATTTGCAGCCTCTGAATGCCATTCAATATCAGGTTGCAGATGAAGACTTGGAAGCTGGAACATATGATCAAATGATGCAAGATGATTCTGTACCATTCTGTTTTGAATCATTTCAGTTTTTGAAGGGAAATTTGCATAGTACATCTTCAATAAAGGATGAGCAGCCTGTAGAAAATCATGCAATCTCATTGGAATCAATAGAAAATGGGTTAAACCGTCTTTTCAAGTTTTTCACGATCCAATAGTTGATGTGTTAGATGATGTCTGCAGTCAAAGTCCTTCTCCATTAGCTAACTGTGAACTTGAAAAAGTATTGATACAAACTTGATCCGGCAGCTGGTTTCTTTGTCATTATCAGTAGGAGTCTCGTCATAAAGCTCAAATGAATGTTTGCATTCATGGTATGAGGAGAAGAAAAGTAATCCATTGGATGAGCTAAGCCCCAGTGCACATGAATTTCAAGATCCTTATGCAGTATTCTTGGAGTGACCTTAGAAAAATCAATATTTTTCCTAGCCTAGTTGGCCAAATTACTTTCTTGATGCATCAACTGATAACTAGACAGAAAGAGCTTTCCAATAAGCTATCATGAGCTCCATTTGGAGTTGAGGAAGTCCTTCAAAATTTGATTGCAACAACACTCTACATTTAGGCAGCCTCATTTTGCACATTTTGACCAGTCTTGGGAGATTTGACTTTTGATAGGGAAAATGAACTTCAAATTGAAAAATTCTAGATGTTTTAGAAACTAGACTTGACAAGCTTTCCAAAAAGCTATCCCGCGCCTAATTTGGACACCGGAAGGCCTCCCAACGTGGTCTGAAAAAAGGCACTGCACACTTGTCAGCTGGCATTGCACACCTGTGAGCTTATGCTAGTGTAAAATTACATTGGCGCTGTGCATACAATTGGCATTGCGCACCTATTTGAGGGCACTTTGCACCTGTTAAACACTGCTAAATCGCTTAAACTCACCTCAAACCGCCTCAAATCACCAAGTTCACCTTCTTTATAAGTAAGTGCATTGATCCTCCTTGCTAAAGAGTGCTCTTGTCTTGTTGGTCTTTCATCCAGGAAATCAAAACCCTAGTATCCATTGTTCACCATAATGGTTCAAGGTTCACTCATTTATCTTTGTTGCTAGTTCCTAAAACCTCATACACTACATATTAAAACCCTACCCTCCATATGAAACCCTATACCCTACATACGAAACCCTACTCACTCCCCTAAACCCTACTCACTCCTTAAATCCCATTCACCCTCACCTAGTCATCCTAAAATCTCTTCATACTCATCTTTCATCCATCCACCCTACCTCATCATTCACCACAAGTGTTCACAAAAAATTAAAAAGGCTAGGTGACTAGGCAGCGAAGAGGCAAGGTTAGAAGACAAAAGGCAAAGGAAATTGAGAATCCTAGGGAGATTTGTCTTGAGTGGTTAACATACACCTGGAGAAGTTGATTGAGAGGGTTAAGGGAGACAAAATATGCTTCGCCACATGGCCTATCACTGCATGACCCGGAACAAAATCTGCAACATAAGAATGAGGAAGCTTAAGGCTAGGTTGAGGAAGGCCTTAATGGCCAATGAGGAGCAAGAAAAATTGGAAATCCTAGCTAATGCTTCACTAGCTCATTAAAGCAGTGCATGAGGGTGCCTTGTGCCAATTTTGGGAAAATTTTGTAAATTTCAAATTTTGAATTTTGCAACACAGGAAATCCCAATAGGTGGTGTTGCGCTTTTGACTAGAGCACTTTTTGGGAGAATGGTTTGTATTTTTGGATTCAGCATAAAAAAATAAGCAAACCCAGAAAGTTTCATCAAATTTGGAGCAGATCTTGATCACCTAAAGGCCAAAAAACCATCAAAAAATGACCTCTCTACCACTTTTTTGACACATAGGAAGCAGTCTTGGGAGATTCCATTTTTGACGAAGCAAATGACATCCAAATTCATAAATTCAAGATGTTCCAGAAACTAGACAGGTAGACCTTTCCAACAAACCATCTTAATCTCAATTTGGTTAAGGGGAAGGCCCCCAAAACTGGCTTGGAAAAAGAGTTGCACATAGGATCAAGGGTGGCACATAGGATAAATTTTTCCAATTTTGCTCAAAAAATCAAAATTTTGCCTAGTTTTTCTATAATTTGAATTTTGCTCTCCTTTTGGATGAATCTGTGAATGTAAATGTAATTGCAAAATGACTCTTGAGGGTAGATTCATCATTTTGAGGTGGTTTGGAGTTGAATGAATCAGTTTCCATGGTTTTAGAGGCAAGTTGTTCCACTGCCTATATTCCTGTTCTTAGTTTAGATATGGTTGAAACCACTCCTCTTCTTATGGATTCGACCCCTGATGGCTAGCTCAGGTGGTTTGGTGCCTATATTCTATACTTTCTTATTCATTTGTAAAGTTTGGATTCTTGTGGATGTTTCGAGCTTCATTGTACATCTCTACAGGAGTTTGGTAAGGAAATAAACCAGAGTTTGCAACTATTTTTGTGGCATTCTTGTGGTAATGCGTCTTGGCATTG
>APFE031560367.1:77041-102018 GCA_000404065.3 Pinus taeda | reverse complement strand
TTGCCTGTAGTAGCCACATTGGCGCAGGCCGTGGACTGTTTCCCTCTCTGAGGGTTTTAACCACGTCAAAATACTGGTATATTGATCTGTGATCTGTTTTTGAGCGGTGTCCTTTTGGTGTTCTATCTGAGGAACTTACCCTGTAAATTCCTACATTTGTCAGTAGAAATTACCCCTGAGATTATTAGTAGGATAACTACACTCCCCCTAGGATTGCAATGGAGAAAAGAGGACAAAACCAACATCACTCTTGCAAATAAAAGTTTTTTCTTTGAGGGAGAAGAACCAATTGAAGACAAAAATGGGGTTAGAAGGGAAAGAATTCCATATCCCTAGAATGAGGTGAGTTACCACATCATTAAGTATATTTCTTGTGAAGGTAGATACAGTGTAGTGTATGGATACCACTTTAGACTCCTCCATGAGCTAAGATTTGGAGAAGAGACACCTACTCATAACAAACTTAGTATACCTTATTTTCTATTACAATCAATGATAAACATGAGCATCAATGTACAAGAGGGAAAAAATCAGAAAATAGAACATCATGGGTTGATCAAACTCATACTCGAAGATGCTATATACAATTTAAGAATCCATATTGCATGGACAACCTTTACAGACATGTAGGAAGAAGGAGAAATTCGAGCCATTGAGTATGAAAAAAGCCCTACAGCTAGTGAGGGAGAAGAAGAAACAAAGGATGACAAGGAAGAACAAACAAAGGATGAAAAGGAAGAAGAAACTAGAGATGACAAAGAGGAATAAACAGAGAATTGAAAGGAAGAAGATGAATTACAGAAGGATGAACAAAATTCTGAAACAAGGAGTAGGGAAGAAGAAGAATCACCAAGGGTGTCTCCAAAGCCTACAAGGAAGGAGGCAACAGCTTCTCTAACTGCCCTAAGTACACCTGTCAAATCAAATGGGAAGAGACAAAAGAAAAATCCACTTTACTTCGGACAAGGAAGAGCACCATGATTAGACAAGGGAGACCTCAAATCCCTACCAAAACTCCAATTGTCATAGAGGACTCGCCAAAACAACAAGAGAAAGCAGTCCCTCTAGGGAAGAAGGAAGGAGAAGGAACATCAAAATAGGCTTCTCCCAAGTCTCCAATCACCTATGTTAGGAGACCTGTCACCAGGTTAGCCTCAACAAAAGGAAAAGGTCTCCTACAGGAGACACAGTCAGACCTATAGGAAGCAGAAAGAATCCTACAGGAAACCCTGTCAAACCTAAAGGAAACATAGAAAAGAGATCATGAAAGGATGCAAGGGCAAAGGGAAGGAAAAGATGAAGGAATTACTCAAGAAAAAATAGAGGAAGAGGCCTAGAAAATGAAGGAGCCTATCCCACATCCAAATCTCAGCTCCTACTACAAATTCATTGAAGGAGGTAGGGTGATACCACAAAAATTTTCCATTCCTTTATTCTTTGAACTTGAAAAAGAGAGAGCAAGAACACATAGGTGGATGCAAATTGCTAAATCAAAAGGGGTAGAGGATGTAGGCCAGATGGAAGAGAAGCTGCAAAGAATTAAGTAGCATAAGAGACAACGAAAGAATAATGAAATCTCAGTCAGAGGTTGAGAACACATGGCTAAGAAAGTAGCTATAGGAAAAGGAAAGCCAATTGGAAACTATGGCATGTTTATCCATGAAGGCACTTCAATGCATAATGCCATCAAAGTCATATGCCTCATACCTCAGAGAACAATGGTTGTAGTTTCAGATAAAACCCTAGCACAAAGAGGAACTATGCCTTTCCAAGACTACCGAAAATTCATTGACCTCTGTGATCAAAGCACCCTAGAGGATAGAGCAAAGATACCTAAGTTCTACCTACATAATTTAACTCTAACATATTTAAATGTGTGGGACCCAAATCCAAAGTTAGGGGACTTACAACTAATGGCTTTGACATCTTGTATGAGTCACGAGGAATCCAGAGCTATAGAAATGAAAAGGGTATTGGCAAGAGAAGAAGCAGAACCCCTTTTCATCAGAGCATAATAGTCCAACCCAATGGTTGTCATCAGCACTCACAACCTCATTACAAATGATCCCAAGCTTGCACCAAGATACCTTGTTGTAAAAGAATAGGTAGTCACTCATTTTGAAGACATGCTAAGATTACTAGGAGATGACAACCAGAAAGCTTGCCAAAGGAGATGGAACACCTTACCCTATAACCTAAAGATTAAAGAATATCATTCTCCTGATAGAATGAGAGATGAACTAGAGAGAGTCCCGATTATAAGCAAACATTACAGAGACTCAAGGTCAACTAGATTGGATTAAAACTCAGCCCACCATTTCTTTTAGGTATGTTAGAGGGGAGAAAGGAATAAGAAGAAAGAAAGTAGTGGGAAGAAGTAGAGAGGAATGCAAGGTTTTATCCAAAAGAGGAGGAGACTACAGCAGAAGCCTAGAATGTCAAGGAGGCCACCAAAGCAATGAAAGACATGGACATAGATTGATTTTCTCAGAGAATGAGCAACATTTTTAGTAGGGGGTGATGATGAGGCTCATCAATGGGTAAATTATATGGACCTTAATACACCTCCAGCTTACTAAAATCAACTTTTATCATCATTCTTTGCATGTTTTAATTATGTTTTGCTCGATGAGGAGAGTAAGGATGAGATGTCATGTCTAGTGGTCTAATGTTCATTGATTGCAGGTTTTGGAGCAAATTTTGGCTAATTAAAGTGCAGGAACTCGAATGGAGACAAGCAAGAGGGATTCTAGGAGACAGGGTCTCCCTCCTTAACTCCTCACTCACTCGAAAATTTCTCAATCGAATCTCATCAGCTCAGAGTTGCAAGTCGTTGAGTCATGAAGTTCATTGGCAACCAAGCCAGTGACAATTGAAGACCAGTTGATATTGAGATTGGAGCCAAGCCTCCCTAAATTTAAGGAAGTTATTAGTAACTTCAGTTGTATTCGACTTTTTTTTTCATGATAGCTAAGCAGTTTTTGAGTTGAAGCATTGTAACCAAGCACTCTTATGTATTTCTGATTTCTTTAATGAAAATGAGAAACATTCCCTTAATCCAGCACTGAGTTGAATCAAATGGTTGAAGCTCTTGGGCTAGGGCCCAACCCTAGTAGGAGAGGTTCCTCTAATTGTATACACATGCTTAGGTTATTTCATAGTTATTTGTTAAACTGATTTTGGTATTGTTAATTTGCAAGTATTGGTAGATTTGATTAGTTTGCTTCCATTTGTGAATAGTTCTGATAGTAGCATTTTAGTGATAAGAATATATTCCAAAAATGCTAACAGTAAGTGAGTTTCACCTCATTTCTCCCTTTTAGGGATCATGGTTTGAGGAACACTTCTCATGCAGCCCAAAAAGACAGAATTCTTGCTTTTTGTGTAATTTAGGGTTTTCTTGCTAATTAGATCATTATCTTAGAGTTTCATAGATAAGTTGCAATTGGTATTTTTATGATCTCTTAAGTGTTGCACTAATCTCATCTTGTTTTCATATTGGTTCCAAGCATTTCCATGCATGAGCTTAGCAAGTAAATTGTGATAAATTTGTTTTCTTTTACTTGAATGCACCTTTCTTATTTTTGATGAGTTTATATGTGAATGCCAATCATGATGTTTGTTGTTGCAGGAGTTTCTAAATTGCAGGGAGACCTCATCTCATTAGCCTCAACCAAGCCATATCCACCCATGATTGCCAAGAGTCACTAAGATCTCAATTCAAATTCTTGTCTTATGAGGAAAACTTGCCATCTCCATTGAGCAAATCCAACCATCTTAAAGCTTTGGCTTGAGTTCTAAGTGCCTATCATTCCCATGCCTTATTCCCTCCTTATTCACCTTTTCCAAGCTCCACCCCACCTTCTAGACCACTCCCTAAGCTTTCGGCATGTTCTTGTAGTAAAATAGGGGATCTTGTAGGTGAACCTGTACTTCCTGTAGACATCCTATAGGAAAAATTATAGTAGCCTGTTTTGAGCCCGAATTGAGAAAAATCATCACTAAAAGCCTGGATTAGGTCCCAAGTGCTATGGCCCTTACAAGGTCTTGCAAAATATTGGAACTATGGCATACAAATTGGAGTTGTCTACATCTTCATAAGTACACACAGTTTTTCATGTTTCATTCTTAAAAAAAGTTATAGGTGACAAACTTCTAGTTCAAACTATATTTCTAGAACTTGATGAAGAAGGAAAAATCATATTGGAGCCTAAACCAATCACAAAAAAATGAATATGGCAACTACATAACAGATCAATTTCAGAGTATCTCATTAAGTGGAAGAACTTACCTGTTGAATACTCCACATGGGAGGATGAGTATTTTATTCAGAAACATCCAAAACTACTCAAGCATTGAGGACAACACTTTTTTGAAGGAAAGGGGAATGTTAGGTCCCAATGGTAATAGTTTAACCCCCATATTGCTATTGTTGTGCCCCATAGAAGTCCACTATTGTTATTGTGGTGCTCTTACATTATTATTGTTATGTAGGCCCTGATTATATTTTGACCCCTTAGACTCCTATATATACCAAGGAGGTCTTTTCATTTGAATCATCCAAGAATTGTTCATTTATGTGATGTAAAAGGAGGTTGTCCCCTCAAATATGTTTATTTTCAAGTCGGTGATCTATCTATTTTTTTGTTTTGTGAAATGGTTACATAAAACCTAGCAAGTCCAAGTTATATCATTCCTACTCATTTATGTACCCAAATTTTCATCATTAATAAAATGGCTCAAATGTTCTATTGGACTTTTTGGTGTTATGATTTGTACACATGGTTTTTAATTTATCTTATTGTTCCTAGTTCATTTTCTGGTATTTATTGTTATTATACATTTAGGAATACTACATTGTCCTATAGTTACAAGATCAATTATGTTCATGCTAATAACACTGTCACAACACTGCCAACCTGCAAACTTTGTAATCATTTTCACTCATATCAAACCAATTCTCTATAATCACTTCAACAAAGTTTGTTTCTTAGTTCATATCTCAGTGCTTCTTCTGGTTTTCAATTTGGGCTAAAAACAAATCTCAAAATATTCAAACCAATATACTGCATTAAAAGTTCTACAAATTGCCCATTCTTGAGTGCATCCTACAAATTGGCCACTTGTTGGTACTGGTTATACAAAATGGACTCCCCTAGGCCATATAAACTTACGAAAGGTTAAAGGGAATTTTGACCTTAAAAGGCAATCGGGTTCGATCTAAGACCTAGCCTATCTCACATAAAATTTTAACCATATGAGCTATACGTTAGTGCAAACCAAATCATCCCCACAAAACATTTTATCATTGTAAAACTTGGTTCAAACGTGGGCACGAGAT
This sequence comes from Pinus taeda, assembly GCA_000404065.3. Lineage (NCBI taxonomy): Eukaryota > Viridiplantae > Streptophyta > Pinopsida > Pinales > Pinaceae > Pinus > Pinus taeda. The sequence continues at coordinate 96,677 of APFE031560367.1, read as the reverse complement.
CCGGTCAAGTTTCCAGCGGTCATCCAACGTAATTAATCATGTGTTGATAAGGGCCTCTCTGTCAATTTAGTTGGCAAAGTTCTTTCGCTTGGCAATATAAGTTTTGCATCAACTATTTAATTCAGTGACCAACGTTTCAACCGAAGCCTTCAACGTTTCTATGGTGGCTCAATGTGTGGGTGTGACCAGTGTGTCAACCAGAAACCTTCGTGGCTCGGAGCTTTCTGTTATACATAGTCGAACTTCTGAAATATGCAATCTGAAGGCACATCTATTCCCACAACAACGATGGGCTCATAACAAAGTATCAACCTCAAATGCTGAGAATTGATATTCATGCACGAGTTTATGCATGACCCATGGTGACATCAAACCACATTAATCTCCAAGTATTTGGACGTGTATATTACCTCACACCAGAACTATCAACGAACCAGATCACGGCGGATCGATGAATTCAGTGCATAACAGAATAGCAGAACATGAGTTGAGAGATCACGAATTTTAGTTGTTGGAGAACCATCCATGATAGACTGTGAACAGAAGCACTGACTCAGACAGGTCTCGATCTTATTCAAACTTGCCTGTTCTTTGTTCCAATCTTTCGCATATAATATAGAACCATATTTCATATAATATAGAACCATATTTCTTGAAACCTATGCCAAACAATTTAGAATGAAGTAACAAAATCGCTTAGTCGATGTATACTTGTGCGAACTCAGACTTTTGTAAGTCTTCACTGTTTTGTTACTCATGTCAACAAACACCCTATACAACCTAAACCAAACCCTAAAATGTTAAGTGTTTATTAAAAGCTTACTAAAGTGTTATAAACCCTAAATTCAAAACCTTAAACCCTAAACAAGAGATGCCTTTTGCAGAGTTTTTAGTGCATTTGTTTTATATCCTAATAATGTTGGATTTTGGCAACCAATTGTAAAGGTGTAAAATAGTATTTACTGCCCAGTTTTTATAACAAAACCATGGTTATGTAACAGAGGAGCCCTTATAAAATGATAAATACCCGAACTGTTGTAATAAAGAAAATCATTATTGGTTTAATAGAAAATCCAATCCTTTGCCTTGTGCATGTTTCCTGTCAAAATTTTACCATGTAAAAATAAAAAAATTGTGTTTTTTTTACATGTACCTTACATTCAGTTTCATTCAATTTTATTTTTAAAATACTTGGTTCTTGGTTAATTAACTGATTTGGCCAACCATTGGTATCAGAGCATTGAGTTGAGTTGAGGAGACGGCGTGAATATTGGGAGCCCGAACCCTCAGAAGTGCATAAGAAAAGGTGAAATGAACCCTCGAAAGGGGAAAAGCAACTCTGGGTTATGTCTGCGTGAAGAAGGGGAGAAACTTCCATTTCACCTGTGAAGAAGGAGAGACTCTGCCGTTTGACAGAGCAGTGCCAGCTTCTGCGTAAAGAAGGGGAGAAATTTCCATTTCACCGTGCGTGAAGGAGAGACACTACCGTTTGACAGAGCAGCGCAATTTCACCGTGCGTGAAGAAGGGGGAGACGCTGCTGTTTCCAAGAAGGGGGAGACGCTGCTGTTTTCACAGAGCCTGTGTATGCCCTGTATTTTCGGCAAATGCTATTTCTAATCCTATAGCATTATAAATGAGTGTTTACAAGCGAGAGAAATAGCGCTTGCCCTCTCTCCATGCTCCATTCATTTGTTCACTTGCTGTGGAAAGAGAGGGCGAGCACTATTTCCCTCGCTTGTCAGCACGCATTTATAATGCTATAGGGTTGGAAATAGGAGCCGCTGCCATTTTACCGTCTGACAATGTGTTGCCATTTTACTGCTTGACAGTAACCCGTGTTTTGCCGTTTTTCTTTTTGAGAGACTATTTGCCGTTTTTTTTTGAGAGAGACTATCACAGAAAAATAAATAAATAAAAAATCAAAGGGTTTTTCTTCTTGAGAGACTATTTGCCGTTTTTCTTTTTGAGAGACTATCACGGAAAAATAAATAAATAAATAAAAAATCAAAGGGTTTTTCTTTTTGAGAGACTATCACGGAAAAATAAATAAATAAAAATCAAAGGCATCCCTGCAGGGGAAAAAAAGAATTCAGAGTATTTTTATAAAGAAAATTGAATTCTTGAAAAGAAAAAAATATTATATAAAAAAATTTTGAACGGTGCAAAAGAGAAAGAAAAATCAGAGGTACTTTTATATAAAAACAAAAATCGAATTCTGGTTTTTTTTGTTGGAGCGGACAGTTTTGGAAAACTGTAAGTTGAAGAAAACAAATCAATTTTTTTTAACTCGGTTGAACATATGGTCTCAACTTCAAAATAAATACATAGATTTCTATGTATTTGAGGTAGTCTCAAGATTGATTTTTTTTTAAATATTTGAAGAAAGGGTCTGTCAAGAAACAAAAATTCAAAGGAATTCTTTCCGTAGTTGTTTTTTTTTTCTAATCAATATTATTTTAAGGAAGAGAATTTTGAAATTGATTTTGTGAAAAGAAAAATTTGAAAACTTTTGTTGAAAGAAAACAAATCAATTTTCTTGTTTAGAAACTTTAATTGACAAAATGAAACCCTAGGAGGAAAGAAATGGCCAAGACGACGAATGCAAAGTTTGAGGTGGAAAAATTCACTGGCAAGAACAATTTTGCTTTATGGACACTGAAAGTTAAGGATTTGTTGGTGCAACAAGGGTTGCACAAAGCTCTGAACAGGGCAAATAAGAAACCTGCTAGCATGACAAATTCGGACTGGGAGGACTTAGATGCCTAAGCTTTTAGTACCATCAGGTTATGCCTAGCGGATGAAGTTCTCTTCAACGTTGTTGAAGAGAGTACAGTTGTAGGTTTATCGGAAAACTAGAAAAACTATATATGACAAAGTCGTTAACCAATAGAATTTTTTTGCAAAGACAATTGTACAGTCTTCAAATGAAGGAGAGTACATAAGTTGCAGAACATTTAAATATTTTTAATATACGTATATGCCAATTATCAGATATGGAAGTTAAAATTCAGGAAGAAGACAAATCTATAAGCTTGTTGTGTTCTCTGCCCGAGTCATGGGACCACTTTGTAACTTCAATCAGTTTGAGCACTGCTGATTTTTTGAAATTTGAATCAATTGTGGGAGCTCTCTTATCTGAAGAAGTACGAAGGAAATCCAGTACTGAGACAATTGCACCAGCAGCCATGATAGCAAGAGGACGGTCAAAGGAGAGAGGAGAAAAAACAAGGGGGTCTTCTAGATCAAAATCAAAGGGAAAGAAGTGTAAGGCAAAGTGTTGGCACTGCAATAAAATTGGACACCTCAAGAAAGGCTGTTGGAAATGAAAATAATCTGATAACCCAAAGAAGGAAGCAAATCAAATTGATTCAGGTATGATAGACGAAGTTTTATCTGTTGAAAAACTATGTATGATAGATGAAACTTTACATGTATGTAATGTCTCTCAAGATCTTGAAAGTTGGTTGTTAGACTCTGGTGCTTCTCATCACATGTGTCCACATAGAAATTGGTTTACTTCATATGAAGATGTAAATGGTAATTATGTGTTTATGGGTAATAATGTATCATGTCACACTGCTGGGATGGAAAATATCATGATTAAAATGTATGATAGCATAGTTAGAACATTAACTAGTGTTAGACACGTACCTAATTTGAAGAAAAAATTGATTTCTTTGGGAGTGTTGGATTCAGATAGTTATAAGTTTACAGGTCATAATGGAGTGCTAAAAGTCTCTAAAAGCGTCCTAGTTGTTATGAAAGCAGAAAAGGTCAGAAATATTTGCAAACTTAAAGGAAGTACTCAGGTCAACAAAGCAATGATTGTGTCAAAGAAAGAAGAAGAAGGTACTCGCCTATGGCATCAACGATTGGGTCACATGAGCAAGAAAGGTCTTCAGGTACTGATGAAACGTAAATCACTTCCTGTTTTGAAATCCCTGAAGTTGGATTTCTGTAAACATTGTGTGTATGGAAAACAGTGTAGACAGAGATTTAAAACTGGAAGTCATAATAGTAAATAAATTTTGGACTATATGCATTTTGATCTATGGGGACCATCTCTTGTTGTATCATATGGAAGTGCTTTATATTTTTTAACGTTTATTGATTATTTCTCCCATAAAGTTTGGGTCTTTATGCTGAAAAAGAAAACTAATGTATTCAATGTCTTTAAACAATTTAAATAAATGGTAGAAAAAGGAACAAGCAAATCAATTAAATGTTTAAGAACTGAAAATGGTGGTGAAGCATGATCAGCAATGCTAACCTGCAAAAGGAGTTGTCAGCAGAAGCAGTATCCACTGCTTGTTATTTAGTTAACAGATCACCTTCAGTAGCAATTAATTGTAAAATTCCTGAATAAGTTTGGTCACGTCAGTCTTGTGATTATTCACATTTAAGGATATTTGGTTGTGATGCTTATGCTCTTATTCCTAAAAATCAGTATTCAAAATTAGATCCAAAATTGAAATGTTATGTCTTTGTTGGGTATGACTATGCGGTGAAAGGGTACAGGTTGTGCGATCTTACGTCACAGAAGATAGTCATTAGTAGAGATATAACATTTGATGAATCTTCTCTTTTAAAATCAAATGTTGAAATAATTGAACATGAACAGGTATCGCCAAATCAACAAATTCAGTTGGAGGCTAGACCTTTCTTTGAAAGTCAAAAGGAAGAAGAGACTTATGGAGGAAAAGGTGTTGAAGATACAAAGGAAGCTATTGAAGTTTCTGAACCAGTTCAGCAACCAGTCACTCTAAGAAGGTCTACAAGGGAAAGAAAAACTCCCAAAAGGTATGAAGATTCTACTTCATCTTTTGCTTTGATTACTGAAGATGGGGAACCTTCTTATTATCAAGAAGCAGTAGATGATACAGATAGTGAAAAATAGAAAACGGCTATGGAAGAAGAAATGGATTCCTTAGCCAAGAACAATACCTGGGATCTTGTAGAACTTCCTGAAGGGAGAAGTGTTGTTGGATGCAAATGGGTCATTAAACTGAAACAGAAATTTGATGGAAGTATCGAAAGGTACAAGGCGAGACTGGTAGCAAGAGGGTATTCTCAGGTTGAAGGTATCAACTTTCATGAGATTTTTTCACCAGTTGTAAAACATGTTTCTATTCGTATTGTGTTGGCACTAACTGCGTTACTTAACCTTGAGTTAGAACAGTTAGATGTTAAAACAACTTTTCTACATGGTGATTTGGATGAAGAGTTATATATGGAACAGCCAAAAGGTTTTGTACAAGGTCACAGTAGAAGATTAGTTTGCAAGCTCAGGAAATCATAGTATGGTCTGAGGCAGTCTCCCAGGCAATGGTACAAGAAGTTTGACTCCTTCATGGTGAGCCGGAACTTTATTAGAAGTGAGTATGATCATTGTGTATACTTCAAGAGTTTCAGTGGCATATTTATTATCTTAGTTTTGTATGTTGACAATATGTTTATTGCAAGCAAAAGCATGGAAGAGATCAATAGGTTAAAGGCTTAGCTCTCTAAGACGTTTGATATGAAGGATCTTGGAGCAGCGAAACATATCTTGGGCATGGAGATACACAGAGACATGAAGTAAACCTCATTATATATTTTAAAGTCCATACTTCCTTCAAAAGAAATTTTCAAAATATAACTGTATGTTGCTTTGTAAAAGTGAAGTAGTTGATTTATATCAAAGAAGTCCAACGACATTCTGGTTACCCTGACTTTTAGTGATCTTAATTAGGAACAAAAGTTAAATACTATATTAATTTTTTAAAACCATAAATATCTACATCTAATAAAAACAGTATAGATTGTTAAATGCAATCTATATTATATATACTCATAAAACCCTTACAGTGGTAATATCAATAAAATGAATTTTCACACCTATTAAAATATACAAACGGGAAACACTTGGAACCAAATATAATATGTGTATATGATACGACACATACACACACATCAAGTTGGACCCCATACTAAAGTTTAATTTGTTTAAACTAATAAGAAAAGTATGAGATGAATGTGGGTGTCAAACCAAACCGATCTCAAAGTTACTTAGTGATTGGTTGCATTAGTAAAGTTGCCCATTAAAAAGCATAGCTAAATTTTATGTGGGAAGTTAATTTGATGTGTAACATCTACATATGTGTGTGAATTTAATTTGATCTACATATATGTGTGAATTTAATTTGATCTGTAATATTTATCAATATAAGTGTGAATTTAATTTGATTTGTAACATATATATATTGTTAGGGTTCTATAAATATAGTAGTTCGGTATGGTTATTTAGCAATTTATCCCATAGGGATATTGTAAAAAGTTATTTTTCATTTTGAATTATTTGACCTAAAAAAAAAAAAAAAAAAACTGAAAATAGCAATAAAACCCCTAAGGGCGCGCTAGTTCAATTGTCATTGATAATCATTTTATTATAAATTGTTTTAAATATTTTAAATAAAGTTGATATGTTTGTCGTTTTTTTATAAAGCAATTGCATTTATCGATGCCTGTGATTGTCCCCGCCCAAATCAATGGCAGGGGACAAGGTTCCCCCCCCTCCCCAACCCTTCGAGACTTCATTGGGGGGACGGGAGGAGGAGTTCCGAAAAGTTGTGAGCATTAAACCGCTTGAGGCAATGTGGCAATTCCATGTTTGTTTCGGGGGGTCCCTTCCCTTTCCCGCTTACCACTCCTACCCCTCCCCCGAAAAACCACCTTTTGACATTTCCTTCCGCCTGTTGGCTCCCGCTCCATCCTCGACAGTTGTTATCCATTGATCCGTCCATGTCACCTATCCTCCATGACATGTAACTGTTGGTATTTAAATCTCCCTCCAATAGTTATATAGTCGTTTCCAATTAAATTGCCTCCACCAATGTATGAATTTATCATTAATGTTACACCCCAATACGGTAATAATATCATTGATCGCCCTCCAATCCCTTTATAAAATCTCGTATCCATATGTATTAATCCCTTTTTCTTGTCATTGCATCCATGCAGGTTCAGATTGAAAGATCTCCAAGCTCACCAGTGCCTTCTGCAATTCTTAATCAACTACAGCCCGGTAACTCTGTTTCCCTAATCTTCCCCATTAAAATTAAGATGTCTTCGCATGAAAGGAAAGTAAAGATGTCAAATGAAAATCCTTTGGTACCCCTTGTCTCTGATTTAGATAGGACTCCCTTGATTGATACTCAGTACAAGATAGTTGAAACCTAGTACGAATTTGATTTGTATGAGCTCCATAATTGGGCAAAACAGAAATCTTTAGACGAGAGTGATTATTTAACTATCTGGGAATCATTTCTCCCCTAATTTACCTTTCCTCAAACTCACATTTTCCCTAAATTCGCTACCTGGTGTCATCTTAGGTACCTCCCCAGCCAGAAAACAATGATCACCCAAAACAATGAAGTCATGTTTTCCATTCCCCCATATATTATTTGTCAAGATCTCTAGATAAATCTTCAGGCATTTCTGCACCCATTTTTCACTGACGCACTCATGGAGATATATAACAAGTTTACCTTTCCCTAGCGAGCCCACATTTTCGAATGTTTTCTACCTGATAATTCTGAATTGCCTAGAACAAATCCCCCATACTCTGCTTATATTTTCCTTGAGATGTCAAGACAAGTCATCTCCATGGTTACTTGTATATCAAGTTATCACTCAGACCAATGGGTTGATGAGGTAGTGTTAGGATTTTTATCAGTATTTGCAGTTCGTCAAAAGCCTTCAATTCTTTTCAATTACAGTCATTTCTTATCATATGTCATTCATGAGAAGTTTCTCAAGTTTAAAGTTGATGTTGTGTTCAAACACCAATCTGTTTTAGTATATCTCATGTTATTTTCCAGGTAGACAAGTTCAAGTTCCAATTACAGAAGATGGATGATCAGGGTACCCCATTATCAGTCATTCATTGGACTTCTTTAGTCAAAAGAAACTCAGAGGATTATTCATTCACTGATTTTGTGGATAAGCTTCTACATACATCCTTGTGTCTGCTCAACAGTGATGTTATACCAAGGATTTCACCAGAGATCAAGAAGGTTTTGCATCTTTCAGAGCAGTCAAAAGTTGGAGACTGGTATTTATACCAGAATTATACAGAAATTAGAATCTATGGGTGTGAGATTCCTCCCTATAAATTTCCAGTATTTGTGCTAGTGAGAATCTTTGCCCTTGAATATTCTAGATAGATGTTAAATATCGATGAATTTCACCTTGTGTCAAATAAAATGAAGGCACAATTTAAATTGAAGGCAAATGTTGGGCCATATATTGTAAATACTAGAGAAACAGCAAAGGACATGGAAGAAATATTAAAACAGATGAAATTTAAACCAAGCTTCACTTGGTATTATGATCCATTAGGGATAATTTCAAAGTTGAGAGTTGAGTAGAAGTCTACTCCATATGCACATACACCTAGGCCAGAGATAGAGCAGTACGCTAATCAGGAGTGGACAGAGAACACATTACAAGAGGTTGAAAAGAATATAGCCAGTCAATCATCTCTGCAAAATCCTATTCCAAAAGACAAAGAAATCAAGAGGTCAAGGGAGAGTATGTCCCCTACTGATTCAGAATCCCAGGCTCTAGACTTATGTGCCTTCAAGAGGAGGAAGAAGGATTCAAAGACCACTAGTAAGACTGATCCTCAAATAATAAATATTCAAGAATAATCCTCAGAAGAAAAGGATTCATAGGAGAAGAATACAATGGTTTTGGCAGGCACTCTTACCACTTCGTTTCCATATATAGAGGAGACCACTTAGTCCCCTATCTCTTCTAGCTCTTAGATTCTAGCACAAAATAACATTTTTGCAAGATACGAGGAAATCAAGTTAAAGATTGAAGCTTTGAAGGCTTCAACATATTCAAATTTTTGGAAGTAAACTATCTCCACCCAACACAAATTTCTATCTGCATTTGACTCAGAAAAGGAACAATTCCAAATGGTCTTTTTGTAACCTACAATGTCAGCTCCTAGAAGTGTAGAAGATTACAAGGCTTCCATATTTTCCATTGATACCAAAAAGGTTCATGCAATTGATCAAATTGATTTTCATAAGCAAGCAGGTGAAATGATCTACTCAACACTGACCAGTTCAGCCATGGATACCTCTAATTTAGAAAACATCTCTTAATAATATGCACTCACAATTGAATATTGAAATAATGTATGCTCTGGCCAAAGACACAAAAATAAAAACTTTATGATATTTAACTACCAAACTAGGATATGATACTAGTGATGTCAAGGAAGCCGGGGAGATTATTAAAAACAAAAATGCAGATATTCAAGCCCTCGAGAATCAATTAAGCTTCCAACAACAGAGCACCCTTAGGCCAAATAAGTAACCAATCTAGAGATGGAAAAAGAAAAATTGTTCAAAATAGTAGTTGAACAGAATCTTCAAAATAGCAGTTGAACATAATGTTCAAATCCAAATGATGGAACATGACATGGAAGCATTGTTGAAGGAAAAATAACAACTGGAAGCAGCAGATACATCAACACAATAGGAAACGCAGCAAATAGCACAAGCATCAACTTCATATTCTTCTAAGAAGTTATTCCAAGCTTTAGGAGAATTATATTTAATAAATAAGGAAAAGGAGAAGTTAACAGAAGCACCCACAAAGATGGAAGAAAGCAAGATTGGAGTAGACAATGCATACCTTATAGAGGTACAAAAGAATTTTAAATTAATTCAGCAAATTCAAAAATATTAAGATCTATTAGCAGAAGCCAAGCGCAACATTTGGCAAAAATATTAATGCAAATATTGCATAATTGTGGCCATCTATTCTAATCATTTTTTAATAAGAAGAGTTGGTGCATAATGTTAAGGTAGTAATTGAGCAGACAAAAGTTGAAATTGAGCACAGACCAACAAAAGCATGGAAGATTATAAAAATGTTGAATTCTGAAACTAAAGATGATCTTGAAGAACTCAACATTCATGATCGAACATATGCAGTGATGGAAGTCCAAAGAATGTTTACAAAGAAAAATATTATGGTGCAATTAGAAAATAAGTGCAAAGTATTAGAGTGACAGGTAAAAATATTCAACAGAAAATTCATTGTATTATAGGAGAAAGAGCCCCTAGCCTTAAGAGATTATAATGGAAAATTGATTCCATTAGAAAAATATCAAGATCAATTGTGTAATATCACTGAAGATGCATCTAAATTTTCTAAAGTCAGAGGAACTATAAGTGGATAAGGTTTCATGGAGGGCCTACAACATGATCTCCTTATTCAAAATGAAATCCATCACCTATTTCTGAACAAGCCAACTTTTGAGACATACACAAAAGTAGATGAGAGATTTAGGAACATGGTAAATTTTGCCATTCCAATTGAAGAGTGATGGGATAAGTTACTAGAGCTGGTTGCAAAAAGGTAAATAGAGATCCTACAGTTTTGGCAACAGACAAACAGAAGAAGTTAAAAAATAGCTACAACCAACAACAGTTCACTTCAAAGTCTGAACAAAAAAATAGAAATAGTCTAGATTTCCTATTACTTAGTTCTATTTTGGAAATATCTACATGTTTTTAGTAGATATTATTTTGTAATAATTTTTATTTGAAGTCTGAATTTATTCGAGATAAATTATATAACTATTTTGTAAAAAGACTCGGGAAGGGTTGGATTACGCAAAAAGAAAATATTTTTCTGTGATTGTAAGTAGTCAAATACATTTTTTTAACGTAATCAATTCATTAATACATAAGCAGTTTGGTTTTAGGATTCTTGTGTCAAGCAAATGGTGATGTTTCCCTCTTTGCAAATATGTTTCCTTTCAAGTTTCACATGAATGTTTTCCTTCCTAAATTGTTTACAAGAAGATTAAGGGCCAAATTTACATTCAGTACTCTGCTCTATCTTATTAAACAATATAAATGTTTTCTTTCTGATATTAAGTAGAGAATTAATCTGTGTATGCTCTATATTTAAATGAACTTAATTCTTATTCATCTCATTTACACCACAACATCTCTACGAGATCCAAGAGTTTATCTACCTTGCCTTGTTTTCTACTCCTCTATTTATTTTAATTGATTATTGAAAATCTTTTGTCTCCATGCCCAATGGACTTCTCTTCCATTTTACAACCAAAATTTCATAAAAATCTATCTTGTCCTTTCATACCTTGCCTAAAATCTAAACATTAAAATTAAAAATCATACAGAAAGAGCCCTCTTTGAAGCTGGAAGGGCTAGATCCCAGATTTGAAAGTGGTTTGTGGTTATCTTTGTAATTTTCCTCCTAGGCCTAGGAAAAATACGAAGTGCTAAAATTTTGGCAAACATCATGAAGAACTTCTCCCCTGGCAGCTTTGATTACAAAATATTAAAACCTATCCCTTGTGGGTGACAGTGATTTAGGAAATGTTTAGGTTGAATTCTTCATCCATCAGTTGTATATACCCAGTTGTAAATAATTTCTTTGAAGATCTAGCTCCTAGAAAGACTTGCACATGAGCCCATCCAGATCCTAATCCTCCCAAAGTTGTAAGTAATCTCGAGAGATTAATTAGGAAAAAGAGCTTTATAGAGAGTCAATCAAGCAATAATCCTTTGTCGAGATCTAATTCACTCCCAGAAAGTTTTATAATAGTTAAGGATATTGAGTTTGATTTACCCTTTGAGCATAAACTTTTCATAAGCAAATCAGAAAGCTTTGTCCCTGAGACTATTTTTGATGAATCTATTTGAAACCTCATATCTCAACACATAAACCTGTCATTTCATATTCTGATAAAGATATTGTACAATTATTGAAAAGCTTGAAGATATAGTAACCCAATTGAATCAGGCTGCTCAGAAACCATTTATAGTTCAACAAACTACCATTTTTTCTTCCACCCCATCATTGACCTCCCTTTTGGTTTCCCTTTTTTCCACTATCCTTTTTTATCTCTCATCCATACCCCTTTTATACCAACTCAACAAGTCACGGTTCCATCTCCTTTACCACCCCTAACATCAAGCACAACTATTGTTTTATCCTCTTCTCATATTCCAATCATGGCAGCTTGTTATGCCCCTTTGGATTTACAAGCACCATTGAATTTCATTCCATAGAATTATGGACAATGCATACCCCAATTTGATAGCACTGGGCCTATCACAACAGAACATCACATAGAAAAAATCAATGGCTTCACAGACTTAGAAGAATTTGATGATGATGATGTGAAAATGAGGCTCTTTGCACAAATTTTGGCAGGGGAAGTTAGAAAATGGTACAGAGGGTTTCCAGTGGGCAATATAGCAAATCTACAACAATTTCACCAAAACTTCCTTTCAAGATGGGAAGTGGAAAATAATCCCCTTCAATTCCTTGTAGAATATGAAAGTCTAAGAAGATCTCCAGGTGAAACAATTCAAGATTATTGCATTAGATTTAACAATATTTATAATTATATTCTAGCAACAATAAAACCTCCATTGGGACTAGCTTTAATTCAATTTCCAAATAGATTTGATGTTGATTTGGCTTATCAATTGAGAGAAAGAAATCCAGATATCATGGAAGAAATTCAAATAAATGTTGTTAGTGTAGAGGAAAATTTGTTGGCCAAGAGAGAAAAGTTGAAAGTTGAAAGAAGAGTAACCATTAAAGAAGAACCTTCTTCTTCATCAGATGCAAAATTGGACACTTTAGTGAAAACTATGGAAAGGAAGATGGAAAGAATGACTTTGACAGATAGAGCTCCACCAAGAGAACCACAAGGGGGTCCTCAAATCAGGAATTCAAATTTTAGAAGGAACCAACCCCAAATTAAACAAAGAGAGCAAAGAACCCCAACATATCAACAACAAATTAGACCTCCTTTTTAGGAAAATTATGCAGAGGAAGAAAATGAGACGACAGATGAGCCAAAAGAGAATCAAATTAATCTTTTTGGTGAAGGAAAAATAGACAATGTTTTCTTGACCAAAGAGGAACAATATCTGTTATTGTTAGCACAAAAATATGTCATGGCTATAGAATCAGAGTATTATAAAAAGTGTTATTAAAATGCTATTATGGAAGTGCACAAACAATATAATTTGTGAAATAAGAAAGTTGTAGCAATTCCTCCTAAAAATATCCAAATTGATACACCTTGTACAAGTAAAACAAAGGTTGATCCTCCAAGGAAACCCCTCAAAAACAAGATACATCTCAAAAAGAGGTAGAAAAGCCTCAACCTTCTCTCAACATTGAAAATGAGCTATCAAAAGTTAAAATTTTTATTCCTCTAACTGAATTGGTGAAAAATGATATGTATAAAAGTCAAGTTATAAAAGCACTAAAAATAGAAGAGGGAACGTATATCGTGAACTTCAGTGATGACTAGCCTAAATTGTTATTTGGACCTAAAGTTGAAGGAAAGTCACAAGATGGTAATGTTCCACCATTTTATGTTAGCCTTAACATTCATGATTTCATTTTGCATAATTCCATGTTGGATTCTAGTGCTTCACATAATCTCGTGCCTAGAGTGATTATGGAGAAACTTGGATTAGATATAGCCAAACCATATAAAAACCTTTTCTCTTTTGATTCAAGCAAAGTAAGATGCCTAGGTTTGATCAAGGATTTATGTATAACCCTTGCCCAAATCCCAGCAAAAAGTGTAGTCATGGATATTGTTATGGTCGATATACCTCCTAAATATGGAATGCTCTTGTCAAGATCTTGGGGAGAAAAGTTACAGGGTACCTTTCAGATGGACATGATATATGAAACTATTCATGTCTTTGGGAAACAAAGGACGTTGTATAGGGAAACTCTGATGAAATATATGGTAAGTAGCCAAGGCAAACCCAATAATTACCCACTTTATTTTGTACATTCAGACATTTATTCTTTCATTATGTATAATGACATATGTTTAGAGGAAGAAGTGTCAAATATGGAAAGTCAATCAAGCAAAATAGAGGAGGTGAAATTAAATAATAAAAAAGAAGATGATAAGGATGAAGGCCTTTGGCATCTGGATTTTTCTGGGGCAGTTAGTAAGGAAGGAGAAAGAGCTGGTGTATGGATCTTAGACACAAACACAGGTATATCAAAGACATGTTCCTACAATCTTAATTTCCAATGTACCAACAATGTAGCTGAGTATGATGCACTTATGTTGGGGTTGCAGTTACTGAAGATTTCAAGAGCTAAAATAATTTCAATCCATGGTGATTCAGAACTCATCATAAACCATATCAAAGTTGAGTATTTAGCTAAACATCATAGGTTGAGGGAATACATAAATTATGTCTTAGATTTTTTGTAGTGTTTTCCACAGTATCAGTTGTCTTTGATTCCTAGAAGTCAAAATGTGTTTGTTGATGCATTGGCTACCTCAGCAAGTACATGTAAAATTCCTTTCCACCCAAATAAAAAATATGAGATTGAGGTAAAACATAGACCTATTATCCCTGATAACATAAGGTATTGGAAAGTGTTTGACAATGACAAATAGTTAGACAAATTTTTACAGCTAAAGGGAGAGTTTGAAAATTTTCATATTGATATAGAAATATTGTTAAAAATTACGGACAACAAATTGTTTTGGATCAAACCAGTGAGAACGTTGATAAAGATGAATCAGAACTTGAAGTGTTGTAGTTAAGAGATAATGTAATACCAAGAGCTTTGGTACCACTTGAAGAATTATTTGATTTCAATGATGTGGCTCAAAAGCCCAAAATGCAACTTGTGGGAGCTGAAGTTGAGGATTGTAACATAGGGACTGAAGATAATCCAAAGATTGTGAAGCTTTCTAAGTCTTTGCCTCAGGAAGAAAAACAGAAATACATTGATTTATTGAAAGAATACTTTGACGGTTTTTCATGGGGATAAGATGATTTGAAGGCCTATGATACTAGTATTATTTTGCATACTTTTCCTATCACAGAGGACTAGAAACCTTTCAAACAAAAATTAAGAAGGGTGAATCCTATTATGTTACCTTTAATTGAAAAAGAGGTAAGGAATATTTTTTATACCAAGATTATTGTACCTTTGAGATTTTCTAAATGGCTATCAAATCTAGTACCAGTAGGAAAAAGACTGGACAAATAAAATTATGTTTGGATTTATGAAACCTGAACAAGGTTTCTCTCAAATATAATTACCCTTTACCAAAGATGAATCATATTCTACAAAAGGTAGTTGGTTCTAGCAAAATTTCATTGCTTGATGGTTTTTCGGGTTACAACCAAATTTTAGTGCATCTAGATGATCAAGACAAAATAGCCTTCACAACACCATGGGAAACTTTCATGTATGTGAAAATGCATTTTGGGCTTATGAATACGGGAGCAACTTTTCAGAGAGCAATGGATATTTCTTTTGCAAATGAGAAGTATAGATTTATTGCGATATATCTAGATGACATCATTGTGTTTTCTAAAACTGATGAAGATCAATTCATTTAAAAATAGTCTTTGAGAAATGTAGGAAATTTGGTATTTCCTTAAATCCTAAAAAGTCTTTGTTTGGTCTGAAAGAAGATAAACTACTAGGTCATATAATTTCCAAAGATGGTATCTGAATCGACCCAAGTAGAATTGAATCTATCATGAAGATTGATCCCCCAAGAAACAAAAAGGAAGTACAGTCTTTCATTGGCATAATTAATTTTCTGAGGAGGTTTATCCCAATTCTAGCTAAGATCCTAAGAGTTATCACCAACATGTTGAGAAAGGATAGTGAAATAAAATGGAATGCAGAAGCAAAAATTTCATTCAGTGAGGTAAAATCAAGTTTGACTCATGCTCCTGTTTTAGCCAGCCATGATTTCACTAAGGATTTCATTATTTCATTATTTTGCTTTAGAGCATATTATTGCAGCTATACTAATGCAGAAAAACAAGGAAGGCTATGAGCAGCCCATAGCCTTTTTAGTAGGGGGTTAAGAAATGCCTCTTTAAAATATAATATTATGTAAAAGAAAGTTTTTGCCCTGATAAAAGCTTTGAAATATTACAAAGTGTATATCTTTCATTCTCACATTATTGCTTTTGTTCTCAATGCAGTATTAAAGGACATCCTTACTCAAAATGATCCATATGGAATAAGGGGTAAGTGGATAGTTGTTATTTTAGAATATGATATTGAGATTAAGCCTACAAAGCTTATGAAAGGTCAAGGGTTAGCAAAATTGATGGCTAATCAAATTTTCATGTGTTGGACATAAATTTTATTATTTCTCTAGATGGTGAAGAGGAATTTGTCCAACAGGTAGCAGATATTTTTGTTACTTCCCCTTGGTACACAAGCATGATTTATGTTTTACATCATTTATAAGCTCCACTAGGTTTGACAAAGTCTAAAGCAAGATTTATGAAATTAAAAGTTGTTAAATTCTGCATTCTAGATCAAGCTTTATATTAGAAAGATGCTTGGCGGATTGTATTGAATTGTTTGATAGAGGATGAAGCAAATAAGATGATGGAAGAGTTTCATAAAGGTGACTGTGGATGAAACCTTTTTTGGAAGACTACAGCAAATAAAATCTTGACAGCCGGCTTTTATTGGCCTACTTTATTTTCTGATGTCCATAAAATGGTTTCTAATTGTCATCAATGTCATATTTTTTAAGGAAAAAAGAAACTCTTACCTTTTCCTTTGAAACCTATTTCAATTGAGGTACCTTTTCATCGGTGGGTTTTGGATTTTCTTGGGGAGATTCATCCTACTTCTTCAGCCCAACACAAATGGATTCTCACATCTACAGATTACTTCACTAAATGGATAGAAGCAGTTCCAACTAGGCAAGGTACAAACTCTGTAATTATCCAATTCATGGAAGGTAATACTCTTCCTAGGTTTGGTTGTCCTCATAAAATCATCACTAATAATGTTGTTGCTTTCAAATCTTAAAATATGGTAGATTTCTACAATAAATATCATATAGTTTTAGGACATTCTACTGCCTATTATCCTCAAGGAAACGGGTTAGCAGAATCTTCTAATAAGAGCTTGGTCAACATAATAAAGAAGTTGTTACAGGAAAACAAGATGTCTTGGCACAAAAAGTTGATAAATTCTCTATGGGTTGATAGGGTGATTACTAAGAAATCAATTGGAATGTCACCTTTCCAATTTGTTTATGGGGTTGATGTAGTTTTTGCTAACTCCCTAGGAATTTTGGTGTTGAAAGTATTGCGTGAATTAGAATTTGAATCAAATGATATGCAGAGAACGATAAATCAAATGGTGCAATTACATCAGACCATAGAAGAAGTCTACAACAACACACAAATAATTCAGGATAGGATTAAAATGATACATGACAAAAGAGTGAAAGCAGATGATTTCCAGTTAAATGATCTTATTTTAAAATGGGATGTCAAAAATGAGGAAAAAGGAAAACATGGAAAGTTCGAATTGTTTATGGAAAGGTCCTTACAAGATTGCAGCTTTACATGGAACCAATGCATTTCTATTAGAAGACTTGACTAGAGAAACACTACCAGGAGGACCTGTTAATGGCAAGTTTCTCAAGAACTACTTCACCTAAGTTCAATTGGTTACAAGCACAACATTGTATATACCATTTTATGATTTCAAAATACTGCAGGTGTGGGTGTTTGACATTAGAAATTGGAGCCCAGAGTGAAGGTCCTAAGTTTCAAATGAATTTTCTACCATATGTATGATTTTTCAGTTAATCAGGTTAGTCTCAGTTGTTTGTGTTGGAAAATCAGAAAGGCAGTAAATATTTTCTCGATCTTGATAATTACTTGTGATGTTTATTATTATTACGATTCTTTATATTTTCTTGCTTTAAATCATTAAGCGATTACCAAAAGTAGCGGCACATAAAACAATGAACACAAGATGTAGGAACATGCCAGGGCAAAACCCCCCTCGAGGGGAAAACCCAGTCAAAGTAACCTTTCAATAGTATTATTTGATACTCTTCACCCTAGACCTTGACCAGACCATCCCTCCACACCAAGTCAGCCTCCAGAAGATTGACCTCTTCCCAGCAACTTTGACTCTGCAGAAACTTGCAGCAGCCAGCAGCAATTCAACTTAGAAGACTTCGTTTTCCCAATCCAAAGCATGAAACAGAGTGAGACCTGTTAGAGTCGGTCTAGTAGCCCTCCATCAGCGATCAAAACTCTTTGCATTTGCATAAGTAGGTGTCTCATCAGTGTCATCTCATTGCATTCCATTATGCATGCCATAACCCTGATGGAGGAGCTGGTGTCTTTATTCCCCTCTTGGCCTGCTGGATCAAGTTGTTTCATTCAATAAACTCTTTCAAGGTTACTTGTCTTGTCTTAAGGTCAAAAGTCCTAGCTCTAGGGTTTAGGTCCAATTTGTCTTTGAGGTCATGTCTTTAAAAGTCAATACATGCCCAGCAGGCCAGAGGGATGACTATCAAAGTATTTCTTCAAAAGATTTCATCTTGTACAGCGAATTTTTACCTTGGATTTAAAAACACTGTTTTTAAAGATAAGGTCATTTTCTCATTTTTGTAAAAACTTGTAAAAATTCAAAATTCTTCAAAATTTAGCATGCAGCCCTGGTCCCCTTTGCCAAGATTACTCAGAAGCTATCCCTGCAAAAATTTTCGAGAAAAAGCATTAGTTCAACCAATTTCCGGACAAAAGGAATCCATAAAGTCAGTAGCATTTAAATTTTGAAAAAGTGTCAAGTTATAAACATTAGAAAGAGGGTTTCAGGGGAAATTAATTTAAATCAAGCCTATAAAGCCCCCTCTCCCTCCATTTGATCATCATTTGCCTCAAAGCAATAGTGAAAAGCGATTTGGAAATAAATTGGGTGAAATTGCAGACAGAGCCCACGTGCGACCCATCCAGACCTGTGTGCGATGTATTGGGCAGGCGCGACGCGTCAAGGGGGTCATAGCAGTTAGAAAAAAACACTGGCGTGACGTGTTGGGTGCGCACGACCCGTCCAGACCTGCACGCGACCCGTTGGGAATTCACCTACAGCAAATTGCCTACACACTTCAAAACAACCCCAAATCTCCTCAAGTTTGCAGGTAGGCCTCTAATCATCAATGTTTTTTGCTTGCTAAAGCAAAATGATCATGGAAAATGTGTATAAATGCCATCAAGTTGAAATGGGAAATTCATGTGTATTTAGCTTAAAAATGTCAAAGTGCAAGTAAAGCCAGGGTTTTGTTTTGCTATTTTCAAGGTCATCCTTTTCACTCCCATTTTTTCCCACATCTCATTACCACTTCCCTTGTCAGTTTAACCTAATCTCCCTAACGAAAATATCCAAAGCACTAAAACCC
The DNA here is from genome assembly GCA_000404065.3 of Pinus taeda. Lineage (NCBI taxonomy): Eukaryota > Viridiplantae > Streptophyta > Pinopsida > Pinales > Pinaceae > Pinus > Pinus taeda. The sequence goes on along the minus strand of APFE031560367.1, from coordinate 77,385 downwards.
TACCCCTATCCCTAAAATTCAATAACATAACCCTATGTTATCATTCCTTCCCTAAATTCCCTTTTTCATATATTTTCCCTCGGCTCCCTCAAAAGGTCCCTTCCCTAACATCTCCCTTGTGTTATTTGTCCCCTTGAAGCAGCATTTCAACAGTTAAAACAGCAAGTCATTTGAGCAGAAGCAGTAGTACATTTCAGCCACTTTGCTCTTGAAACCATGTCAAAAACCAAAACCGACTATTAGCAAAGTGATGACCGTGAGTCAACACCAGAGGTTGAGGTACAAAGGAGGAGGGGTGGTAAGGGTGGTCACCATGTGAGAGAGGAGCCCACCTCTTTGACCTA
>APFE031560367.1:59308-73826 GCA_000404065.3 Pinus taeda | reverse complement strand
TGAAGATTATGCCAGGTAGCCTTCGAAACGCTTTTGCTTTTCATAAGCGCAAGTAGATAAACGCTTCTTCAGTCAATCTCCGTGAGCTTGCGAATACATCACTTCAATTGCATTTTATCCCAGTGTATTTGTAAACTCTGAACTTTTGGATGATTAGTTAAGAGTTTTCACAGGCTGATTGGTTATTTGTTCCTTGCTATCCAAACTGGCTTCTGATTCTGGTCATATATTCAAATCTCATTCATGTCCAGCTATTTTTAAGTATCTTGAAGACATTGATTTTGACGAGAGTTTTGAGTTGTCCTTGTTCAAAACTAAATCTGAAAGTGCACTTGATTCTCTAGTTCCCGACCCTGATTTTGCTGCTGCCCTTGACATTGAGAGACGCAATAAATTGATTGACAATTTCATCCTAAGATCTCTTCAGTCAGATATTCACGCTACCAATCTTGCTGAGTTCGTTGAGCATATATCTGTCCATATTGGATCTACTATCACGGTGCATGAGCAGACCAATCCTCATTTTATTTCTATTTCTCCTATAATCACTTATCCAGAATCTACAGTTGGTTCGCCCTCTACATCCCATACCACTTCTCCTCATACTCCTCCTCATACTCCTCAGATTCCTCATATTCCTCATACTACAGCTGCACCTATTCCACCTGCTCCCCCTAGACCCAATCTACCTAAAGCAATGGCTGCCCGATTTGCTCCCCTTGCTCTTCCCCAAAATCTGCATGATATGCCAGCTGACTACCAGAGTAAAATCCCTATGTTTGATGGCACTCCTCAAAGTGTCTCTACTCAGAAACATATTGACAAAATGACAACTTTCTTTGATCTATATGAGATAGATGAAGAAGATGTTACCATGCGGTTGTTCGTGCAAACATTTGGAGGAGAAGTTAGAAAGTGGTTCAGAGGTTTGACAGCCGGGAGCATCACTACCTTAAAGGCACTTCAAAGGCAGTTTTTAGATCGTTGGGAAATCAGAAAGGATCCGCTTCAAATTAATGTTGAATACAATAACTTCAAGCGCAATCATGGTGAGTCCATTCAAGATTACATTATCAGATTTAACACAGTTTACAATGCTATTCCAGATGACTTAAGGCCATCTAGAAAATCTGCACTTCTCAAATTTACGGACGGCTTTGATCCTGAGATGGCTTATTCATTGAGAGATAGAGATCCTCCTACCTTGGAGGATATGCAGAAAATTTTTGTCAGCGTTGAGGCAAACTTGAATGATAAGAGATCAAGAATGAAGGATGAAAAGCGAGTCACAATCAAAGAGGAAGCGTCTACATCAGATCAGCTCCTCCGCGACGTTGAACGGATTAAAAGAGCACTTCAAAATATTCATCTTGACAGGCCGGAGCCTCAGATTCGTAATCCAAATTTTAGAGGTCCGCAATAGCCCCAATATAGAATCAAACAACGTGAAACAAGGGCACAAGAGGCAGCAGTTCAGTAGCAAATTAAACCTCCACTTCAGCAAAAATTTGTGAGCCAAGAATCCAAGGATGAAGGTGAAACAATGGGAGAAGAAAATCACTTCTTCACTCCTGATGATCTGCCCACTTATATTACGGAAGAGGAAGAGTTGATGAGTAACTCCATCATCCCCCAAGATGAGCATTATATCTTGTCAAATGATGCAGCGCTTGAAGAAGAATCAGAAGAATATCAAAGAGGGTACTTGAATGCTTTATCAGCTCAGTAGAGTCAGCAAAGACAATTGAGAAACCGAGTTGTTCCCATAAATCCTATTCAGAAGAGAACAAATGCTTCGGCAAAGAATGGTTTAGCTGCCCCACAGAAAAAAGGGAAAGAGATAAGTGATCCTCCAGCAGGTCAATCATCATCAGCAAGCAAGATAGATCAGCCATCAAACACACCAAGAGATAAAGTTGAAAAAAGATACAATCCGGCCAAAGAAGGTGAGAAGGTTTCAGTTTTCAGTTTGGAGAATGAAATTTCAAAATTGAAAGTGTCCATTCCTTTGACGGAAATCATGAAGAACAACACTTACCGAGGCCAAATCTCCAAGATGTTGAATTTTGATCCAATGCTAGACACGGTGAATGTAGAAGATGATCAGCCGGAATTAATTTTTGGACCCGCTTTAAATGGTGAGTCTCCTGAAAGTGATGTTCCTCCATTTTATATCAGTTTGCGATTGAATGAGTATGTTTTTCATAATGCTATGTTTGACTCGAGAGCTTCGCATAATTTGATGCCGAAAGCAATTATGGAAAAGCTGGGACTAGACATCACAAGGAAATATCATGATTTGTATTCTTTTGATTCTAGCCGAGTAAAATGTATTGGTTTGATCAAGGACTTGGTAGTGAGCTTAGATCAAATCCCAGCAAAGAATGTTTTGATGGATGTGGTGGTGGCGAATATTCCTCCGCGATTCGGAATGTTGCTTTCGAGATCTTAGGGAGCTAAGCTCAAAGGTACACTTCAGCTCTATTTTTCTTATGCTACAATCTCGGTCTTCGGTTAGATGAGGAAATTATATCGAGAACAAAAGATGAAATACATGATCACTAGTAAGGAAAAGCCAGTTAATCATCCTGTAAATTATGTACAAACATATTTAGAGTCATTTGTTTTGTTTGCGGATAATTTTAATGAGATAGATAGTCAGTTAGTTCAAGCAGAAGATATACCAGACATTGCAGAAAATTTTAGAGAAATTTTGAGAAATGAACGTGAAGAAGGATCCGCTGTCATGGAGCCAAAAGCTGAAATCAATGGGCAACAAACAGAAAATGCAGAGACATCACATTTTCAGCACTTAGAGGATGATGAGGATGGTCTTTGGACCATGGATTTTGATGGCTCCGTGGGCAGCAATGGTGCTGGTATAGGTGTATGGATTCGAAGTCCATTTTCTGTCCAAAACAAAGTCCCAAGCAAGGTACGAGTATGTTCTTACAAATTGGCATTCGATTGTTCAAACAATGAGGCGGAATATGAGGCTCTCATTGCTGGTCTGAAAATCCTTCGGAAGTTGAAGGCAAAGAAGATAGCAGTATATGGCGACTCCGAGTTGTTTATAAAGCAAGTGAAAGGTGAGTTCCAGGCCAAGCATCCTCGTATGCGAGCATATCGAAATGTTGTCCTAGATATCCTAAAACTATTTTATGAACATAATTTGACATGTGTGCCCCGCATTCAAAATGGTGTTGCGGATGCATTGGCTAAGGCAGCAAGCAATCTTAAAATCCCCATGAATTCCAGCAATAAGTTTGAGATTTATTTGAAGCATCGTCCTACAGTTCCAGACAATCAAAGGTGTTGGCAAGTTTTCCAAGATGACGAAGAAATCAAGAATTTTCTGCAAGTTGAAGGTGAGTTCAAAGACATCTCCATAGATACAGAACTTGAGGAAGTAAATCAGATGGACGTATTGCAACTTAAGGATAATGTCATTCCTAAAGGATTAATTCCTTTGGAGGAGCTGTTCGATCAAGATGACGTGGCCCGCAAACGAACTTTGAGGCCAACAGAAGAAGGTGTTGAAGAAGTGAATGTCAGAACAGCTGAAAATCCAAAAATGGTAAAACTATCGAAGGCATTGTTGCCAAAGGTAAAGAAAGAATATATCAGATTGTTGTCTTCGTTTTTTGATGTTTTTGCATGGGATTATTCAGATTTGAAAACTTATGATACAAGTATCATTCAGCATACCATTCCCATAAAGCCAAATCAAAAGCCTTTCTGACAAAAATTGAGAAGAATTAATCCTAAGTAGCTGCCTTTGATTGAGAAAGAAGTTAACAGGTTGTATAAGTCTGGAATTATAGTGCCAATCAGATTTTCCGACTGGATTTCCAACTTGGTGCCCGTGAGAAAGAAGACCGGTGAGATCCGCTTGTGTATAGACTTTAGAAATCTGAATAAGGTGTCGCTAAAGGACAATTATCCGCTGCCCAAGATGGATCATATATTGCAGAGGGTAGTTGGGGCATCAAGGATGTCTACTTGATGGTTATTCCAGGTACAATCAAATTTTGGTGCATGAGGATGACCGCGACAAGACTGCATTCACTACTCCATGGGGGACATTTCATTATGCCAAGATGCCGTTTGGATTGAAAAATGCAGGTTCTACCTTTCAGCGGGCGATGGACATGGCCTTTGCTAATGAGAAAGATGTCTTTTTGGTCGTTTATCTTGATGATTTAACTGTGTTTTCTAAATCTGATGAAGAACATTTGTATCATTTAACGATGGTGTTTCAAAAGTGCAGAAAATATGGTATCTCATTAAATCCGAAGAAGAGCCTTTTCACCATGAGTGAAGGCAAGCTGTTGGGCCACATCATTTCCAAAGATGGCATTTGTATAGATCCTGCACGTGTGGAAGCTATTCAGCAATTAGAGCAGCCCCGAAACAAGAAAGAGATTCAGTACTTTAATGGCAAGTTGAATTTCCTGCGTCACTTTATCCCGAATCTTGCCGAACACCTCAGAGAAATCACTAACATGCTAAAAAAGGACAGCCAGCTCAAATGGACCGAAGAGGCGGTAAAGTCTTTCAATTTGGTAAAATTAATTTTTCCTTCAGCCCCAACTCTAATCAGCCCGGATTATACACAAGATTTTATTTTATTTTTATTTTCTTCTGAGCATACATTGGCAGCTGTGTTGATGCAAAAAAGAGATGGAGTTGAGAAGCCCATTGCCTTTTTCAGTCGTATTATAAGGGACGGTGCGCTGAAGTATAATATCATTGAAAAACAAGCATTGGCGTTGGTAAAAGCTTTGAAAGATTTCCGTGTGTACATACTGAACTCCCACATTTTGGCATATGTTCCTAACGCGGTTGTTAAAGATGTTTTGGTATAAGCAGAACCGGAAGGAAGGCGGGGTAAGTGGATTGCTGCACTATTAGAATATGATGTGGAAATTAAGCCTACCAAGCTCATTCAAGGTCAAGGTCTCGCTAAATTGATGGCTGAAACAAATCTCCATGTCCTAGACATTAATTTAATAGCTGCCCTATCCGATGAAGACGAGGAGAATTCAGCACTACAGGTATCCGACATCTTTATTTCTTCTCCTTGGTATGCTGATATTTTATATGTGCTTCAAAATTTGTCTTCACCTCCCGGGATGCAACAAAACAAAGCTAGGACATTGAAATTAAAGGCTGCCAAATTTTGCATCCTCAAATCTGCACTATATTGGAAAGACCCCTGTGGCATATTGCTAAATTGCTTGGTTGAGGAGGAAGCTAAGAGAGTTATAAAGGATTTTCACAAAGGTGACTGTGGGGGCCACTTGTTTTGGAAAACCATGGCAAACAAGATCCTAAGAGTGGGTTTTTATTGGCCTTCATTGTTTTCAAATGTATATAAAGCAGTCAAGAGTTGTCATGAATGTCAAATTTTTCAAGGAAAGCAGAAATTACAGCCATTGCCTCTCCAGCCCATTGAAGTTAGCGCACCATTTCAGTAGTGGGGCTTGGATTTCATCGGCGAAATTCATCCAGCATCTTCCGGACAGCATCGATGGATATTGACAGCCATCGATTACTTCACGAAATGGATTGAAGCCATTCCCACCCGGCAGGATACATATTTGGTAATTATTTCTTTCCTTGAAAATAACATATTGTCACGTTTCGGTTGTCCACATAAGTTGATTACAGATAATGCAGTAGCATTTAAATCGAAGAAGATGGTTGATTTTTGCTACAAATATAATATCAGTTTGGGGCATTCGACCGCCTATCATCCGCAAGGAAATGGGCTGGCTGAATCTTTGAATAAATCTTTGGTAAACATCATAAAGAAATTGTTGGAAATCAACAAGAAGAGCTGGCACAAAAAGTTAGTAAATGCATTATGGGCTGATCGTGTTAGTTAGAAAAAGTCAATTGGTATGTCACCCTTTGAACTGGTTTACGAGACTGATGCAGTATTTCCTACTTTGCTTAGTATTCTGGTAACAAGATTGCTTCAAGAAGTTGGTGGTGAGGAGGATCCAATGCAAAGGCGGATTGGTCAAATGATTCATTTGCAGCAGACACAGGAGGAGGTTCTTCACAATACTCTCAAATTGCAAGAGCACATAAAGAAAATCTATGACAGGAAAGCAAAACCGGATGATTTCCAAATCGATGATGTGGTTTTGAGGTGTGATGCCCGAAATGAAGACAAAGGGAAACATGGAAAGTTTGACAACTTGTGGAAAGGTCCTTACAAATTGCAGCATACCGCGGTTCAAATGCCTTTCTTCTCAAAGAAATGAACGGTGATGAATGTTTCGGTGGGTCGGTCAATGGTCGGCTGCTCAAAAGATATCATGTCTGAGCATTTTCTGCTCTAGTCATTATCATTGTAATTACCACTTTACTTTTATTTCACTGCAAGTGTGAACTGATCTTTCATCTTTAGTCTGGGGCCCGCGGTGAAGGCTACAATTCTGAAGATGAAGACTAGTTGGTGTGAGTTTATCTTGTTGTTTGTATCAGTTCATTTTCTGTTTAAAGTTGAAGTCATTTTAAGTCAAAATTGGTCCAATTTTCAGTCACTTGTTAAGACAATAAAAGTTGTCTCAGTTTGGGTCAAATATGTAAATAATGACTCCATTGCCCAATGGATAACGCACTGGTCTGCTCTCCTAGAGGTCTAACGTTCTTGGCACCTCCAAGGAGCTACCATCCCCATTGGAGCCAATGTTAGAGTCGGTCTAGTAGCCCTCCATCAGCGAATCAAACTCTTTGCATTTGCATAAGTAGGTGTCTCATCAGTGTCATCTCATTGCATTCCATTAGGCATGCCATAACCCTGATGGAGGAGCTGGTGTCTTTATTCCCCTCTTGGCCTGCTGGATCAAGTTGTTTCATTCAATAAACTCTTTCAAGGTTACTTGTCTTGTCTTAAGGTCAAAAGTCCTAGCTCTAGGGTTTATGTCCAATTTGTCTTTGAGGTCACGTCTTTAAAAGTCAATACATGCCCAGCATGCCAGAGGGATGACTATCAAAGTATTTCTTCAAAAGATTTCATCTTGTACAGTGAATTTTTACCTTGGATTTAAAAACCCTATTTTTAAAGACAAGGTCATTTTCTCATTTTTGTAAAAACTTGTAAAAATTCAAAATTCTTCGAAAGTCAGCATGCAGCCCTGGTCCCCTTTGCCAAGATTACTCAGAAGCTATCCCTCAAAAATTTTCGAGAAAAAGCATTAGTTCAACCAATTTCCGGACAAAAGGAAACCATAAAGTCAGTAGCATTTAAATTTTGAAAAAGTGTCAAGTTATAAACATTAGAAAGAGGGTTTCAGGGGAAATTAATTTAAATCAAGCCTATAAAGCCCCCTCTCCCTCCATTTGATCATCATTTGCCTCAAAGCAATAGTGAAAAGCGATTTGGAAAGAAATTGGGTGAAATTGCAGACAGAGCCCGCATGCGACCCATCCAGACCTATGCGCGACATATTGGGCAGGCGCGACGCATCAAGGGGGTCATAGCAGTTAGAAAAAAACATTGGCGCGACGTGTTGGGCGCGCGCGACCCGTCCAGACCTGCACGCGACCCGTTGGGAATTCACCTATAGCAAATTGCCTACACACTTCAACACAACCCAAAATCTCCTCAAGTTTGTAGGTACGCCTCTAATCATCAATGTTTTTTGCTTGCTAAAGCAAAATTATCATGGAAAATGTGTATAAATGCCATCAAGTTGAAATGGGAAATTCATGTGTATTTAGCTTAAAAATGTCAAAGTGCAAGTAAAGCCAGGTTTTGTTTTGCTATTTTCAAGGTCATCCTTTTCACTCCCATTTTTTCCCACATCTCATTACCACTTCCCTTGTCATTTTAACCCAATCTCCCTAACTAAAATATCCAAAGCCCTAAAACCCTACCCCTATCCCTAAAATTCAATAACATAACCCTATGTTATGATTCCTTCCCTAAATTCCCTTTTTCATATATTTTCCCTCAGCTCCCTCAAAAGGTCCCTTCCCTAACATCTCCCTTGTGTTATTTGTCCCCTTGAAGCAGCATTTCAACAGTTAAAACAACAAGTCATTTGAGCAGAACCAGCAGTACATTTCAGCCACTTTGCTCTTGAAACCATGTCAGAAACCGAAACCGACTATGAGCAAAGTGATGACCATGAGTCAACACCAGAGGTTGAGGTACAAAGGAGGAGGGGTGGTAAGGGTGGTCACCATGTGAGAGAGGAGCCCACCTCTTTGACCTATTTGCAGGTTTGTCCACTTGCAGTCACATGTTTCCGCTATCAATCATGTTATGAATTTTGCGAGAGGATTTCTCAAATTCAGCATCACAGGGAATTGGTCCGCCTGTTTTTTTTGCATTTGCATGACGGGCATGTAAATCTTGCAGGCGTGGATTTTACATTGACACCTGAGATGGTTTCTCAAGCAACAGGGATACCTAATGTTGGAGAAGAGTGGAACAAGCGCAAACTATTGGAAAGATTTCAGTATGAGCCCTACATTAAACCTGAATATATGAGGCACATGACTGGTGTATTTCCTTTCAGATTTTTGAGGGATGAGTATGTTCCCTTCATGAGGCTCATCATGCGCTATTTCACCTGTGAGGGCAGATTTTCACGTTTGTTTTCATACCATATTCGCTTGTTGATGCATTTCACACGGGTACGGAAGATGAACATACCATTTTTCATGTGTCAGAATATTGAGAAGATGGTGTCATTGCTGCAGAGAAAGAGTCCAACACAGCAACATAGGAGCATTTACCATTATGCTTTGATCAAGATTGTGGTCATGCATCAGTTGGCCCAGCAGGGTATTCCATGGGAGGATTTCATCTCCCGAGATTTCTTCACAGCACCACCACCACCCCCGGAGGTTGTTCATGAGGAGGGAGGACCTTCACAGTAGCATGATATCCCCGAGGTTAGACATGTCAGCTCTCCTCTGTTGGTCACATATCAGAGAGGCCACAGGGCCTTATTTGCATCATCTCGGCGAGTATTTTCTCCACATCAAGTGGAAGGGGTCTCGCCTTCTTCATCAGCACTGCGAGTGTTATCTCCACATCAGGTGGAAGGGGCCTCGTTTCCGAAAGCAACACAGGTATCGGAGATGGGTAAGCAGCCCATGATTGAGGAAGGATTGTCAGGTGATCCAGATATTGACATCATTGATCTTGACACCTGTTCTACTAGCTTGGAGCTTAGGGAGATCATCCGAGAGCAAAGGACCGAGAATGAGTCGCTGCACAAGAAATTGCAAATGGAAAAATGGGTAATTAACTATTTAGAGCAGCGCAATAAACAGTTGGAGGATGAGCACGAGCTTTATGAGCAGCGGAGGATTCGTGAAGACCGGGAATTAGCCCGTAGGAGACCCGGTGATTTGACACCCATAGATCGAGAGTGCATGCTTCTCCGGGTCAATGCTCATTTGGAGAGGTTGTTGGCCAAGGCCAACAGAGATAAGGACCTGCTCCGGAATATGAAGAACCACTATTGGGCCCGAATGCATGTATGCAAGGCGAGAATGAAGGTGCTCCAAGGACGGTTGGCCAAGGCACTAAAACGAAGAAAAAGGCCCGATCCCCTCCACATCTTGGCTGAGGCTTCCTTGAAGGAGCATGGTGCTAAATGACTCAACCCCAGCACAAATTTCAAAAAATTTTGAGCATTTTTGGTCACTTGTGAATTTTTGGTCAAAAAACAGGTTTTCTCCACCAACGATTCGCGCACCGTGCGCAACCTTTCGATGGGAAGGTCCATTTCAGGAAAAGTTTGCATTTTTGGATTTTTCGGGACAAAATACACTTGCTCAGCAATTACCAAGAAATTTCACCAAGTTTTGAGCCTCCAGAAGGTCAAAAACAAGCAACAAATGACTTTCTGCCACCTTTTTGACACACAGGAAGCAATCTTGGGAGATTGCCATTTTGGAGGGGCAAATGGACACCAAATTCAGAAATTCCACTTGGTTGGAAAGTAGACATTCATTCCTTTCCAACAAGCCCACTTTTGCCTCATTTGGACACCTGGAAGTGCCTCAAAAACTTCTCCAAAGGTGCGCGACCCGTTCCGAATCAGGGCGCGACCCGTTGGGCAATTTTCACAGAAATGCACCTACAGCTCAGCAAAACGTAGTTTTGACTAGGTTTGACTTTTTGGAGTGGATTTTGATCCTCCTTGATGTAAATGATGTAATTTTATGATATTTTGAAACTGATTTATCTCTTCTAGAAGATTCATTCATAAGATATGAAAAATTTTAATGAATGAATTGGTTTCCTAGCTTATAGAGGCAAGTTGTTTTGACTGCGTAGTTTTCAGTGCTCAGTTTGAAATTGGTTGAAACAGATCCTAGGATAGTGAGCTCGACCCCTAGAGGCAAGGAAAGATGTTAGCTTGCCTATATTATGTACTTTCTTGATCATTTTCATGGTGGGACTTTTGAGGGAGAAAGCTTCTATTGTATTACTCATTGTATCTCTGCATTTTTGGCAAAGGAAGAAAGACCAGGGTTTTGTAGTCCTTTTTGGGATTCTTGTGGTTACATGTATTGATGGTGTGTTTCTCTTTGTACTTGTAAGTTTGTATGTGAATCATCTTCTTACTTTTTCTTCTGCAAATTAGGCAAATGAAGTGTTAAGGTAGAATTCATGGTTGCTATGCTCTGCCTTTAAGTTTGCTTAATATCAATGTTTTCAGCTGTTTAAGGAGAATTCAAGGTGATTGCTTGCTCTCCTTAGCTCCTCACCAGTCATTCTTATCCATCCAAATCTTTCAAAGGCATCAATACAGTCTCCTACCTCGCCCCAAAGAACCCCCTGCGAAAACTGTGTCCAATCCCCGCACCCAAAATTGCCTTTCCCCAATTTTCCACCAAAACCCTAAAATTCCAAATCAAACCTTTTTATCAGTTTACTAGCCTAAAATCAGTGTTCTTTATTGGTTATCTTTTCCCGTTGAATATCTTTGCCGAGATAGACCGGAGAGAGCCCTCTCCTGCCCCGTAGGGCTAGCTACGAGGCTAAGTGGTTTGATGTTGCCTTGGAGTTTACCTTTTTCAGCCTGAGGTGAAATTTCAAGCGTTAACATATTGGCGACCATATTGGGGAAGAACAAACTTATTTTTGGATTGATGTGTTAGTTTCATAAGTCTTAGACGGAGTCTGAAGATATGCCAGGTAGCTTTCGAAATGCTTTTGCTTTGCATTAGCGAAAGTAGATAAACGCTGCTTCAGTCAATCTCTGTGAGCTTGTGAATACAACACTTCCATTGCATTTTAACCCGGTGTATTGTAAACTCTAAACTTTTGGATGATTAGTTAAGAGTTTTCACAGGCTGATGGTTATTTGTTCCTTGATATCCAAACTGGCTTCCGATTCTGGTCATATATTCAAATCTCATTCATGTCCACCTATTTTTAAGTATCTTGAAGACATTGATTTTGACGAGAGTTTTGAGTTGTCCTTGTTCAAAACTAAATCTGAAAGTGCACTTGATTCTCTAGTTCCCGACCCTGATTTAGCTGCTGCCCTTGACATTGAGAGACACAATAAATTGATTGACAATTTCATCCTAAGATCTCTTCAGTCAGATATTCATGCTACCAGTGTTGCTGAGTTCATTGAGCATATATCTGTCCATATTGGATCTACTATCACGGCGCATGAGCAGACCAATCCTCCTTTTATTTCTATTTCTCCTATAATCACTTATCCAGAATCTACAGTTGGTTCGCCCTCTACATCCCATACCACTTCTCCTCATACTCCTCATACTCCTCCTCATATTCCTCATATTCCTCAGATTCCTCATATTCCTCATACTATAGCTACACCCATTCCACCTGCTCCCCCTAGACCCAATCTACCTAAAGCAATGGCTGCCCGATTTGCTCCCCTTTCTCTTCCCCAAAAACTGCATGACATGCCAGCTGACTACCAGAGTAAAATCCCTATGTTTGATGGCACTCCTCAAAGTGTCTCTGCTCAGCGACATATTGACAAAATGACAACTTTCTTTGATCTATATGAGATAGATGAAGAAGATGTTACCATGTGGTTGTTCGTGCAAACATTTGGAGGAGAAGTTAGAAAGTGGTTCAGAGGTTTGACAGCCGGGAGCATCACTACCTTAGAGGCACTTCAAAGGCAGTTTTTAGATCGTTGGGAAATCAGAAAGGATCCGCTTCAAATTAATGCTGAATACAATAACCTCAAGCGCAATCATGGTGAGTCTGTTCAAGATTACATTATCAGATTTAACATAGTTTACAATGTTATTCCAGATGACTTAAGGCCATCTAGAAAATCTGCACTTCTCAAATTCCCGGATGGCTTTGATCCGGAGATGGCTTATTCATTGAGAGATAGAGATCCTCCTACCTTGGAGGATATGCAGAAAATTGCTGTCAGTGTTGAGGCAAACTTGAATGATAAGAGATCAAGAATGAAGGCTAAAAAGCGAGTCACAATCAAAGAGGAAGCGTCTACATCAGATCAGCTCCTCCGCGACGTTGAACAGATTAAAAGAGCACTTCAAAATATTCATCTTGACAAGCCGGAGCCTCAGATTCGTAATCCAAATTTTAGAGGTCCGCAACAGCCCAAATATAGAATCAAATAGCGTGAAACAAGGGCACAAGAAGCAGCAGTTCAGCAGCAAATTAAACCTCCACTTCAGCAAAATTTTGTGAGCCAAGAATCTGAGGATGAAGGTGATACGGTGGGAGAAAATCACTTCTTCACCCCTGATGATTTGACCACTTATATTACAGAAGAGGAAGAGTTGGTGAGTAACTCCATCATCCCCCAAGATGAGCATTATATCCTGTCAAATGATGCAGCGCTTGAAGAAGAATATCAAAGAGGGTACTTGAATGCTTTATCAGCTCAGCAGAATCAGCAAAGACAATTGAGAAACGGAATTGTTCCCATAAATCCTATTCAGAAGAAAACAGATGGTTCAGCAAAGAATGGTTCAGCTGCCCCATAGAAAAAAGGGAAAGAGATAAGTGATCCTTCAGCAGGTCAATCATCATCAGCAAGCAAGATAGATCAGCCATCAAGCACACCGAGAGATAAAGATGAAAAAAGAGACAATCCGGCCAAAGAAGGTGAGAAGGTTTCAGTTTTCAGTTTGGAGAATGAAATTTCAAGTTGAAAGTGTCCATTCCTTTGATGGAAATCATGAAGAACAACACTTACCGAGGCCAAATCTCCAAGATGCTGAATTTTGATCCAATGCTAGACACGGTGAATGTAGAAGATGATCAGCCGGAATTGATTTTTGGCCCCGCTTTAAATGGTGAGTCTCCCGAAAGTGATGTTCCTCCATTCTATATCAGTTTGCAATTGCATGAGTATGTTTTACATAATGCTATGTTTGACTCGGGAGCCTTGCATAATTTGATGCCGAAAGCAATCATGGAAAAGCTGGGACTAGACATCACAAGGAAGTATCATGATTTGTATTCATTTGATTCTAGCCGGGTAAAATGTATTGGTTTGATCAAGGACTTGGTTGTGAGCTTGGATCAAATCCCAGCGAAGAATGTTTTGATGGATGTGGTGCTGGCGGATATTCCTCCGTGATTCGAAATGTTGCTTTCGAGATCATGGGGAGCTAAGCTCAAAGGTACACTTCAGCTCGATTTTTCTTATGCTACCGTGCCGGTCTTCGGTCAGATGAGGAAATTATATCGGGAACAAAAGATGAAATACATGATCACTAGTAAGGAAAAACCAGTTAATCATGCTGTAAATTATGTACATACAGATTTAGAGTCATTTGTTTTGTTTGCGGATAATTTTAATGAGATAGATAGTCAGTTAGTTCAAGCAGAAGATATACCATACATTACAGAAAATTTTAGAGAAATTTTGAGAAAGGAAAGCGAAGAAGTGTCTGTTGTCATGGAGCCAACAGCTGAAATCAATGGGCACCAAATAGAAAATGCAGAAGCATCACATTTTCAACACTTAGAAGACGATGAGGATGGTCTTTGGACCATGGATTTTGATGGCGATGTGGGCAGCGATGGTGCTGGTATAGGTGTATGGATTCAAAGTCCATTTTCTATCCGAAACAAAGTCCCAAGCAAGGTACGAGTATGTTCTTACAAATTGGCATTCGATTTTTCAAACAATGAGGCGGAATATGAGGCTCTCATTGCTGGTCTGAAAATCCTTCGGAAGCTGAAGGCAAAGAAGATAGCAGTATATGGCGACTCCGAGTTGGTTATAAAGCAAGTGAAAGGTGAGTTCCAGGCCAAGCATCCTCGTATGCGAGCATATCGAAATGTTGTCCTAGATATCCTGAAACTGTTTGCTGAACATACTTTGACATGTGTGCCCCGCATTCAAAATGGTGTTGCGGATGCATTGGCTAAGGCAGCAAGTAATCTTAAAATCCCCATGAATTCCAGCAATAAGTTTGAGATTTATGTGAAGCATCGTCCTACAGTTCCAGACAATCAAAGGTGTTGGCAAGTTTTCCAAGATGACGAAGAAATCAAGAA
>APFE031560367.1:0-17241 GCA_000404065.3 Pinus taeda | reverse complement strand
CTCCTCGGTAACCTAGCTCCATTAATATAATAGTAATTTAATATTAAATTAGTTAGAGGTAGGTTCACTGGGGTTCTTGAGTAGAAAAATAGCCGTTAGATTTTTTAGCCGTTTGAGTCTCTGCTTAGACTATTTATCACGATGAACTGGATCTGTATCTTCAACTTGTCCTGACGATGAACCACACTGGTTGGTTCGAAACGCGTCGACAAAAGATTTATTATGTGATTTTGCCGAAAATTCTCTAAACAAATGTTATGGATCACAGAAGTCTAAACTCATTAATAAAGACTAATTCTATTAAAAATGTAAAAATATAATACACCGAGGCTCTGCCTCAAACTCTGTTTCTGGTGTTCATCAAAACAGTTGAAACTGCCCCAGATTGGGGAAACCAGCTTGAGTTTACAAAAACAGTTACCATATTACTCTGTACTGACATAACAGACACCAAAATTCAACCTTGTGACCTAGCAAGAAGGTGCTACTCAGCTATACTGGACATGACAACAAACTAACATAACTATTGTACTGCTAATCATATGCAAAAATATCAAGCGATTGGACCAACCCGTGATCTGCCTGAAGCCGATTTGGTTCATGGGTGGCTGCAAATTCCAGAAGGCTTCAATTGTTTGTCTCCTCCTTAGGAGGTTCCTCGACCACGGGACACGCATACAGTTCCCAATCATCTTCCGTTTTTTCCACTGCGCTCTTCTCAGCATCGCCTGTAGGCCCCTCTATCTTTTGGGTGTCTCTTGTTTTGCCAGCGCACTCCATCGTTAAAGCCACGCCTGCAGAGCTGCCACCTGCTCATTGAGAATCGTCTGCATGCTCATCGTCACCATACAGTCTTCGAAGCTTGGTTTCGTGACTAACATCCCTTGAATTTCCCCCCTGAGTATCTCTTAGATCCTGGTCACTCATGTCCGGAGAATGCTCCTCAAAACTTGTCCCTTGATCGATGTCTGACGTTTCTTCTTCAGTGAAGACGACGGTTACCTTGGCAGTGATAGTGGGTTTGTTCAACCGACTATGGAACCTGAAATGGGTAGTGTGAGAGGCAGAGTCGAGACGCTGCTGTGAAATTACAGAATGGAGCCCAACATCTCTGTGTGAGTCCCTTGATGCCATTCCACGCCCGCGCCTTCTGCTTGCATACGAATAGTGTCTGAGTCGAGGTTTGGGTTGAAGCTCATCTCCCTGGTTCTATGGAGAGGAAGAGGGGGTTGAACTTTGCACAGTACGAGGTCTCTCTCTGCCTCCTTGAGAGCCTCAATAAAGACTCCTCATACGCTCCCTAACCATCTTGGTGAGGATCGGAAGCAGATCAGCCGGAGAATTAGCAGGGGATGGGGATTGATTGCAGAAACAGGTTTTTTGAGCAGAATTTAGAGGGCAAAGCATGGAGTGGGAGAAATGGAGGCTATTTCCCAAGTCTATGCAGCTAAGGTGCCAACAACGTTTTCCAATGGTTATTCTGCTACCAGCCAACTTTGCCTGCAGCAGACAAGAGCTGCGGATCGGGGGACGAACAACGGGAGTAGGAGGCGCCATTCTGATATCCATCTCTCGGTCTGAGGATTTCTTTATTTCCATCTGCATGCGGGACAGATTTCGGCTGTTGTGAGCCTTGATCTGGACCCCATTCATCATCGGGGTAGTCCTTGCGCCGACGAAACTTAATGAGCCCATTAATTCTCTTGGAAAACACCTGCATCCGAGTGCGTTTCTTCCTCCTGGATCATTTCACTTTTGACCAGTTCCTTATACTCCCCGATCTGTTGTTCACTAACTGGAAAAGAGAGAGAATCTGTATGTAGAGCCTTTCCGCTTTCAACTGCCATGTTCGCCAGTAGGTCTGCTACTTTGTTCCCTTCTTGTCGAATATGTGTGAGATTGACTACCCTGTGGGTAGAGAGCCAAGTTTCAATTAGATGTAATCGACTTGCTAGCCTCTAGTTGTTGCTTACCTTGCTACATGTGGTTCCTTGCAGGATTTTGGTGACCATGTTGATAAGTATCTGCGAGTCTCCTACGATACCAAGTGGAAAGAATCCATGATTATGAGCTAGGATAAGGCCCTACCACAATCCTTCTAATTTTGCAGAATTGTTGGTATCCCACCCAATTGAGCCTAGGAAGATTTGGCATGGTTTACCTACATGATTTCTGATTATTCCCCCAAATCCAGCCTTACCTAGATTCCCTTTAGAGGCGCCGTCAAAATTTAGTTGGAACATATGCTGGGGAGTAGGTCTCCCTTATGTTTGACATATTGTGCTCCACAGGGATTCCTCAGTCATAGATTGATTTTTGAAAATGCGCTGATTCCTCTCCTTCCACAATGTCCACATAAGAAATCTCGGTATTAGCTTCCATAGGGAGTTTAGAAGCTTGCTTTTGAACGGACTCTAAGCCCAGTTTCAAATATTGTCGATAATATCTTCTGAAGTTCTCCCATCCTTTTGACACCTGAAGCTGATCTTTTCCCAGAGTTTGTGCGCTAGCGAGGAGGAGTTCATAATGTGCTGAGCTATCTCCTCCTCTTTCTTACAGTTGGGGCAGTAGGAGGGACCATGGAAGTTTCTCTTTCTGAGGTTGTCCCATGTTAGGATTCTATTGACATAGAAACCATAGAAAGGTGGAGATTTTCAGCCAGATTTTGGGGTCCCATGTTCTCTGCCAAAGAGGGTCCTTAACAATGTGCTCCTTCATGATGATGTGATAAGCCTCCTTTGTAGAGTAGGTTCCTTTCTCTTCATATCCCCACCTAAGCACATCCATCGCCCCTGAATATTGTATTCTTCTTTTTGTTAGTTTTGTTTCTAGGGTCTTCTTTGCTAATTCCGCTCCTTGGCTTAATATCCTTTCCGCACTATTCCATTGCCTGTTTCCTTGCAGGGTGGATGTGTTCCAGAATTGCTTGACTGTGCTTGACATTTGCAAGATCTGTTCCGGGATTTGATGGGGTAGTAATAAGTCCTTTAATTTTGGTTGTTGCTGCCATGAGTCCTCCCAAAAACGTGTTGAGTTTCCATTTTTCACTTCCCAGAAGCTATGTTGTTGTATTAAGAGTCTATGTTGCTTGGCTGCATTCCAAATTAGTGAACTTGTCTTGACTTCTGAAATTCAGATTAATTCTTCTATTGGTCGACTATTGGCATATTTGGCATTCCAAAGCCTGGCCCAAGGGGTGGACGGTACAGTGAGCCACTTCCACCAAATGCGAGCTCCCATCACCATGTTGCTTTGGTAGGGATCGCATAGACCCGTTCCTCCTGCAACTTTTGGTAGACAGATGGAATCCCATTTGACCAAAGCCCATATGTGTTTTTTGAGTTGTATTACCCCACAGGAAGGATCTCTGAAGACATTTGATTTCCTTGAGAACCCATTTAGGTGCCGCTAGGATAGAGAAAAGGTACAAAGGCATGGATTGGAGGACACAATTTATCAGGATGAGACGGCTAGCTAAGTTGAGGTATCTATGAGTCCAGGAAGATAGGCGTGCCTCTAATTTTTTTAAGAACAGTTTCCATGAGGAATGTTTCAAAGCGGCATCAGTTAAAGGGGCTCCCAGGTACTTGGAGGGAAGAGAGACAACTGAGAATCCAGCGATTCAAGCTATAGATGCTTGGGTGACAGCAGGGGTGTGAAAAAAGAAAATCTGGGACTTGATTTTATTTATTTTTGCTCCTGAAGCTTCTAAAAAACTAGACAATAATGAATTGAAATGACGAGCTTCCTGAACTGAAGGATGACCGAAAAGCATATTGTCGTCCACAAATTGATGGTGGGTGAAGGTGGGAGAGTTTGGAAAAGTCAGAGCTTTGATTTTCTGGGAAGATTAAGCATCTTTAATACAGTGTCCTAGACCTTCATTATCACAAAGAGGAAAGGGGAAAGCAGGTCTCCCTGTCTGATTCCCCGAGAAGGTTGAAAAGGAGAGGATGGAATTCCATTGATCAAGATTGAGAAAAAAGAGGAAGAAATGAGATTCATTACCCAGCGAGTTCAGGTTAGGGAGAAGCCAAAAGCGACAAGGATTTTCTTAATGTAGTCCCAGCTTAAGTTGTCAAATGCTTTTGAGAGGTCGATTTTGAGGAGCATACCTGGTTTCCTGGAGCTTTTCAGAGAAGGAATGATTTCATGAGTAAGGATTATACCATCCGTGATCTGTCGGCCTTCGACATATCCTGACTGCTCTGGTGATATGAGAAATGGTAAAAGCGGCTTGAGTCTTGTAGCTACAATTTTTTAGACGATCTTGTAGATGACATTGCACAAGGCAATATGCCGAAATTTGTTTGGGGTATTAGACTGAGCCTCTTTTGGTATCAGCGCTATGAATGTGGCATTCATAGCCCGCAGCATCCATCGCATAGATCTTGATTCCTCTACAACCTGCCAGACATACATTTTAATTAGGTCCCAAAAATTATGAAAGAAGTTGGAAGTGAACCCATCAAGACCTGGTGCCTTTCCTTCTTTCAACTGAAGCACTACATTTTCCACCTCCTGTAAGTCGATCGGCTTGAGTAGAAGTTGATTGTGCTCCTCCGTAATGACTTTGGGTATATTCCTTGTAATTTTATCTATTGCTTGTGATTCGTTACCTTGTGGTTCTTGATGGGCTTGCTTGAAGTAGTTGAGTAGTTCTAGTTCAATGTCTTCATGGTTTTCTACTCTTGTCCCGTGCTCAGTTTGAATGTGGGTGATGTTATTGCTCATTCTGCTCTGGATAGTCGTTCGATGAAAGAACTTTGTGTTTTTTTCCCCTTCTTTTAGCCACCTGATATGAGATTTTTGCCTCCAGAGCAATTCCTCCTGTTTGGCTCTTTCTAAGATTTGTGCTTCAAGAGCCCTTTCCTGTCTCACATATTCCTCTATTCTGCCCTCTGTGATAATTCGTTGTTGTAACTGCTTCATGTCTTGATCTAGAGCTACCTGAGCCTGGAATATGTTGCCAAACGTAGAGTGATTCCATTGATTTATTCTATTTTTGAGGTGTTTAAGCTTCTGTTGGAATTGCATCATTTTTGTACCCCTTGGCGAATTATAGTAGGTCCATTTCGTAGTGACCAAATTTTTAAAATCCAGATGATTCATCCAAAATGACTCGAATCAGAAAGGCTTACGACTTGTATTGCCAGGTCGAGACCATTGAAGGGAAATTGGCCAATGGTCTGAACCAGAGAATGGTAGTATTGAAGCTGAGAGGTCGCCTCCCAGATGGATTGTGTTGTCTGAGATTAGGAATCTGTCCAAGCGAGACGCAATTTGTTGGGTTCCAGTTCTTTTGTTATTCCAGGTGTGAAGGCCATTATTGAATGGCAGGTTGATAAGCCAATTTCTTGGATGTAATATTTGAAATTGTTGCTCTCTGTATCCAGACTATTCCTTCCTCCTCGCTTTTCTTCTAGCTTGGTGATCATATTGAAATCCCCCCCATTTATCCATAATGGATGAGCCTTGTCTGCATTGATCATGGAGAGTGTGTTCAGGAGTTCGATTTTATTCCTAGTCTCCTGGGGAAAATATACATTAGTTAATAGCCCATAAATATTGGTTCCTGTGATATGGAATGTCGCTTGGAGGAAATTCTTGTTGGCATGAATATTGTTGAGCTCAATGGTGTGAAAATTCCATAAAATTGCTAAGCCTCCGGAGGCGTCGGATGCATATACTGCTACAACTTGGCTACCAGGCCAAACTTTTGTTGTTATTCTATCTAAAGAGATGGAATTGCATTTGGTTTCTTGCAGGAAGAGTATTTGTGGTTTTTCTTGCTTTATCATATTTTTGATTAATCTACATTTTCCAGGGCTATTGAGCCCTCTGATGTTCCAAGAGATGAGCTTCATGATTGAAGGTTAGGGAGAGAGTCGTAGTACTTCGTGAGCTTGGAATACCTCCCTGACCCCACAAGCATTTCCCCAATGCGTATGGTGCGCTGAAGGTCCGTTTTCCTTCCTCGTTTTTGAACTCTTTACTGATATTTTTCTCATCCCAGGGACTTCCTGTTTGGATGCCCAGTGATTTCTGTCTTTGAGCTATGGATAGGATTGCTTCCAAATCCTCCAACTGCTTCTCAGGAATTTTGTTATACATATGTGCATCACATGCTTGTTCCAGGCCCTGGATGTCCAAATCCCCAATATCTATGTTGTCTTGTTCTTCTTCCATATGCTGTATTTCGCCTATTCCTTTTGTTGTTTTGTAACCTTTGCATGTTCGGTATGCCCATTATCTTCCTCCGTAACTTGAGAGGACCACGTGAGCTTTGTGCTTTTATCTAATGAGGACGGATCTGTGGTTAATGTTTCTTTCAGGCTTTTCTTGGGATCAGACTCTAGAGATTGCATGTTCGTTGCTTGGGCCTCCTTAACTGAGGTAAGGTTCTCAGAGTTGTGGGCATCTTGCTAGGCTAACACTTCAAAAGTATTGCTCGTGGAATGCCATGAGGTATTAGCTTGTGGTTTCTTAGGGTTTGAAGTGGATCTTTTGTTGTTTCTCCTTCTATTAACTACTTTTGTGAAGCCTTTCTGATTTGTCTCATTTGATTCATAATTATTCAGGGGTTTTTGAGTTAAAGGACAGTGTCGGAACAGATGACCTAGAGTATGGCATCTTTTGCACTGGAACGGCACATGTTCATAATCAACTAGCTGGACCCATTCTATATCATTATGAAAGATACTTACCGTAGCCGGGAGAGGCTTATCGAGGTGCATGTATACACAGATCCTGGTGTAGGATGTGTACCTTTGAAGTTTTGTCTCCTCAGCAGTTTTGACATATTCACCAAGCCCATTTCTTATGACCTGTAAGGTATCCTCGTCCTAGTACTCTGTTGGCAGAGAATACACACGGATCCAGACTGGTGCCTAGCTGAGATCCTCTTTGTCTAGATTGAACCGCTCCACCCATCCTCTCAGAAAAAGACCCGATGCGTTAAAGAAGTAAGGCCCTCCATCTATTACCTTGTTTTTGTCCTCTATGCAGTTGAATATGGCCGTGAAGAACCCTTTAGGTCCTAGCTGCAACGTGATGTGTCCTTTCGGCTTCCATTTAGCCGCAATCCAGCCATGCAGTGATTTTTTCGTTGGCCACATCCCTATGAATTTTCCGATCAGCGCGTGATCTCTAATGTATTGGATCCTTTCATTGATTCGTTGGCTCGGTAGCTCTATCCTTGGGCGTTCAGCAGCGACCAGTCGACAGGTGCTCGAAGTGATCTGGGGTTGTTCTTTGTTCCTTGTTTGTGTATCTTCGGCTACGGCTTCTTCCTTGTCTACAGGTATTTCAGCTTTCTTGGGTACATTCTCACGCCGCCATGAAGAATCTTCATCTCTTGGGGGAGGCACATCGCCCCCCCCCCCCGGGGGTTATTCATGCTGCTTACTTTGTTGCTTGATGGGTTCAGCGTATCCGACTAATGCTTGTAAGACAGTGGTGCAGCGTTCTGCTCAGATTTGTCGTTGTAGGTTTTTGCAGAAACCCTACTCTCTCAGTCGCCGCCTCTTTGACCTCCAACTTGGATTTTTCACTATGCAAAACCATGTTAATAGTGAATTCACCCGGGTATTTTCTCCCAATGTAGGATCATGCTTGACATAGAATCACTCAAAGCAATTAATCATATTATTAAGTAATTAATTTCACAATTAATCATAATAATAATAATAATAATATAAATAAACATAACAATTTAAATAAATAGACAATAAAATTAAATAATTAATTCAAATAAACAAATTATAAATATAATAAATTAATAAGCATATCAATAAAGACTAATTAGTAAAATTAATTAATTTATCAATATTATTTAATTAATTAATTAATTAATTAAACTAATTAATCAAAATAATTAATAAATCAATTAAAATAATAATAATTAATAAACATAATAAGCAATTATATCAATAATAGAATTAATTAAGTTATCCCCTTTAACATTTTATTATCAATTAATGTATCCTTCAAAAAAAAATTAATTAATAATGATAATAACAATTGAATAAATAAAGGAGAAACTAGTAAAATAATAGCTGACCTATTTTATTACATATTTTCTTTAATATCCTATATATAAAACCTAAACTAGCTCTTGGATACATCATTAAGATCTGAAAATATCTATTGACGCATCCCCTGATGATGGACTCACTTGGTAGTCTGAAACGTTGGGTTCACAAAACTCTATAACAGGCCATTCCTCCTCTACTGAAAACTATCCTCACCTGTATGGATTCATTATTTAACAACATCAAATCCTACCATGGAAGGGATATGATGGACAGCGCATTAGAATTTGAGAAATTAAGATTATCTAGAGCTAAACTTAGTTCCAGTCTAGATTTTCTTAAAAATTGTAGAGATAACAATCTCATTCCTAAATTTTCTATCTGCAAACATCCTCTCAAGTTAGGCACAAAACTTTCAAGTTTCAAAAAATTAAGTGAAACCCTAGTTAGAAATGAAATTAAATGGGTTAGGTCTAAATTAGTGAAAACCTATCAGAAACTTTATTCTGCTCATCTATACCTTTCCTCATATATCAGACAAGATCTATGGCAATCCTTGGATGCAATTACATTTATAAAGTCTGATAAATGGTTAATTAAGGACAATATCTAGAAATTAAAGAAACTGAATAATCTGCGCAATGTTTATGAAGAACACAAACAGTGCTCTCATAGAAACCACGCGTATCCCAATTTATATGTTCCTGAGAATAGTAATGTTGTGCAGCATAATCCGCTTAATGTCAAAGAAATAAACAGCGCTATGAAAAACAAGGACTGCAACAGTGGGTGTATGGTCAACACGCATGGAGTTGTAATGGAAGTAAACAGATGTGACATTAACGGAACTGCGCAAACATGTTTCAACATAAATATTAAAAACAATGTAGTTATAAACCAACAAAGCCCTAACAACATAAACAGTGCAGTCACAAAAGAATGCAGCAATATGGATACAAGCAACATCGCTATAATGGATAAAAGCAGCATCACTATGAAAGATACACTGGAAATATCACCGAATCTCTCTAGAACACAATCAAATAAGACTCACTCTGAATTCCAGTCAAATCCAATTCACTGCAGCTCCTCATCTCCTGCCATAACGATCCTGCTTGATATGCCAGCAAATAATGGGCCTACAAACAACGCATCAATAGAGGTTATGAAAATGTAAGGGCATAAAACTATGAGAGAATATAGCGCAGATATAAACGGATGTGATATAAATGGCAATGTGCAAACATGTTTCAATGTAAATGTTAAAAACAGCGTAGTTATAAACCAACGAAGCCCTAACAGCGTTGCACAATCAAGTTTCGGAGAAACTGTTATTCCTATAAACAGCGCGGTCACAAAAGAACAAAGCAGTATGGATACAAGCAGCATCGTTATGATGGATATAAGCAGCATCGCTATGAAGGATATGCTGGAAACATCATCGAATCTCTCGAGAACGCAGTCAAATCCGATTCACTACAGCTCCTCATCTCATGCCATATCAATTTAGTTTGATATGCCAGCAAATAATGGGCCTATAAACAACGCAGCAATAGAGGTTATGAAAATGCAAGGATATAGAACTATGAAAGGATACAACGCAGATAAACAAGGGCATGACTAATATCAAGAACCTGTCAAACAACCTATCTACCAGCGTAAAAACTCAAACCACTCATCCCAATGAAAGTAGGATAGCAAAAACATCTCAGGTCATTAACTTATCAAATATAATCCTTGATTGTGCAACTAAATCCATCTTGAAAAAAGGTCTAAATTTTCCCATAACCCTTAATAAAATACCTGTGGAGGAAGTCATCAGTAATGTTGAAGTAGCTATTAAAAACCTAGATATAGCAAAAAGCGAAGAAATCAGACAAGATATTGCAAAAATTCTAAGAAACTCCAAACCTCCGGCATCGAACATTTCCGTAGAAGAAAAAAGAGCCCTAAACAATCTCAAAAAAAACAAAGACAATCATCTTAAAGGATGATAAGGGCAACGCTACTGTAATTATGAATAGAATCGATTATGACATTAAAATGGAAGAACATTTAAACAATAGTGGATGTTATAAAATTATTAATAAGGATCCCAGTGAAAAAATCATGCGCGAAGTTATTAAGAGAATCAAGGAATCATCTCTGGATGATGTCACTAAAAAGATAATCATCCCTAATAGTTCCATTACTCCTAGAATTTATGGGGCTCCTAAATTCCATAAACCTAACATACCCCTCAGACCTATAGTTAATACCATAGGTTCCCCTACTTACCTTCTCGCTAAACACCTAGCCAAAAAACTTAGACCCCTGTCTGGTAATACCCCTTCTTATATTAAAGACTCCTATTCTTTTGTTCAATGGATTAATAACATAGAAATAAAAGATGAAGATCTTATGGTGAGTTTTGACATTGTATCCCTTTATACCATGATTCCTATTGGTGAAGCTATTGAGATCATGAGAAACATCATTGATAAAGAAACTGTTGATTTTTTGGAGCTGTGCTTGAGATCCTCTTACTTCAGTTTCAAAGGAAAAATTTATGAACAAACTCATGGTGTGGCTATGGGCTCTCCTCTATCCCCCATAATTGCCAACATCTTTATGGAGAACTTTGAAAAAAATCCCTTAGGTCATTTCCATACACCCCTGCTGAATGGAAAAGGTTTGTAAATGACATATTTTCCAAGTGGATTCATGGAAAAGAATAACTCGACCTATTCCTCAATCATCTAAATAGCCTATCTGACCATATAAAATTCATTATTGAAATTGAAAATAACAACCAGCTTCCCTTTCTTGATATCCTTCTAACTAAAAGAGATGGGTCTCTCGGTTTCCAAGTCTACAGAAAGAAAACCCATACAGAAAGATATCTTCATGCAAATTCCCATCACCACCCTAAGCAGAAGATTGGCATCATTAGAACCCTAACCACCAGGGCGGCCAGAATATCTGATCATGACCATTTAAATGATGAAATCAACCATCTATACAAAGTGTTTGAACTAAATGGCTACAATAGAAATATCATTAAGAAAGTCATGCACCTATCTCTAAACAAGAATAACAAGGACATGAAAATTCAAAATTTATCAACTCCTAAGGTCTCCCTACCATACATAAAAGGCACCACTAATAAAATTACTAAAATTCTAAATAAACATAACATCAATGTCGCATTCACCCCTGCTAACACCATCAAACAATTATTCAACTCAGTCAAAGATCCCATAAACCCTAAACTTCAAAAAGGTGTTTATGTGATTCCTTGCTCATGCGGTAAGGAATATATAGGTGAAACAGGTAGGTCTCTTAATACTAGAATTAAAGAACACATTCCCGACTTAAGAAGAGATGGGACTTCTAAATCGTCCTTAGCAGAACATGTTCACTCTTCCTCTCATTACATCTGCATGGAAGAAGTCAAACTGATTAGAAAAGAAGACCACTATCTTAAAAGGAAAATTAAAGAAGCCATAGAAATAGAAAAAAGGAAGAACAATTTGAACCGGGATGATGGATTAAAATTAAGCAACACGTGGAAACCTTTACTTAAACTCTTAAAAATCAATAATTAGCCCTTATCCCTTAAATTAACCTATTCCCTCCTCTCTTAAAAGCTTCATTATAATAATTAACAAAAACATCATTCATATAGCATCCTCCTTAAACATTCAACATCATAATCATAAATTAGTAATTGTTTACTTCACACAATCAGTGGATAACATTAAACAAATGAAATTATTTCTAGGATTGATAAATAATATTATAACAATAACTCACCAAATCTATAAGGATTTATTAATTAATTAAAAATTGAATAAAATAATCAATTAAAAAAAATTAATAAATAATTAAACATGAAATAAATACAAAAAATAAAAAATTTAATTAATAGACATATTAACAAATAATAAATAATAAATTTAATAAACTTAATTTAATTAATCAAACAATTAGATAATTAGTTAAAAATATTAATAAAAGCAATTAATCATATTATTAAAATAACTAATTTCACATTCAAGATTAATAATAATAATAATATAAATAAAAAAACATAACAATTTAAATAAACTAACAATAAAATTAAATAATTAATCAAATAAACAAATTATTAATATAATAAATTAATAAACATATCAATAAAGAATAATTAGTAAAATTAATTAATTTATCAATATTCTTTTAATTAATTAATTAAACTAATTAATCAAAATAATTAATAAATTCAATTAAAAAAATAATAATTAATAAACATAATAAGAAATTATATAAATAATAGAATTAATTTAAGTTATCCCTTTAACCTATTAATCAATTAATTTATCCTTCAAATAAAAAAATAAAAAATAATAATTAATAATAATAATAATAAATTAATAAATTAATTAAATAAATAAAGGAGAAATCAGTAAAATAATAGCAGACTTATTTTATTACATATTTTCTTTAATATCCTATATATAAAACCTAAATCTAGCTCTTGGATACATCATTAAGATCTGAAAATATCTATTGACGCATCCCCTGATGATGGACTCACTTGGTAGTCTGAAACATTGGGTTCACAAAACTCTATAATAGGTCATTCCTCCTCTACTAAAAACTATCCTCACATGTATGGATTCATTATTTAACAACATTTGAAGCATGTTCGGGATACTTGCCTATGTCTCCTTTGGATTTCATTTTTGGAAAGGATGTTGCTATTGATGATCATAGTGACATAGGCAAAGAAAGAAGGTTCATTGAACAAATCCAATTGGTACACCAAAGAGTTCAAGAACATCTGGAAAAGAGTCAAGGCATGACAAGCATCGAGTAGATCACAAGTTCAAAGTCAGTGATGAAGTTTGGCTTCACATTAGCAAATTCCTTCATTTGAAGTTTCTCTCCTGAATACCTTGATGAACCACAACAAGATACAATTCTTGACAGAAGAACAAGGTCTTCAAAACGAGGGAGTATGGACTACCTTCGAATGGGACTCAAAGGAACAAATCCTTCCAAATCCAAATGGATCGAGATTGAAAAGATGAGGGAATTATAGCCTCACCTTCTGAACAACAGAAAGTGACTTTTTGGGATCCAAAATCTACAAGTGGGGAGGAATGATCAGGTACTCAAAAATTTGTTCAAAATTCAAAGTTATCGAATCAGTGTGGAACCTGAACAACCACGTAGTTCTCGTCATCCTGAATTCGGCACAACTCATTTCGCGCGAAAAAAAACTCTGTATGTTCCCAGAAACATGTTTTGTTCATTTTCCTAAACAGGTGAATTTTAAAAAAAAATGCAGGCAGCCTAGTCGCAGTCTCTACTGTTGATGTGTTGTTGACTACGCATGCCTACGTGGCAACGTGACTATGCATGTGATTGTTTACCTTTGACGAATTGGATGGTTCCAAGTGGCATTATTTCATTGGTGGAGTTTTGGATGATTTTGATTGGTTGGTTGGTGGCCAACCACACGCTACCAAGTGGCCGAACCAGGGGTTGCCACGTTGCAGCCTAAGGGCTACCAGAATTCGAGTTAAGGTCCGAGAAGCAATGGGCGGGGGTCGAACCTGCGACCTCCAACTGACAAGTCCAAGCCATTGCGAATACGCCATACATTTAATTCTTATTATATATGGTATGCGACACACATTTAAAGTTAAAGTGTTGCGCCGAAGGAAGGGCCAGCCCATGGGCACGTGCCACCCAACGAACCATGGGTGGAGTAGAGTGGGGCTTGGCCTTAGCCCCAGGCACGTGGCCCCCCCATGTGGCCCAAATTTTCGAAATTAAGGGCTTACTGGATGAATTAACGCGCTTAAAAATTCGCCTAGAATCCTGTGAATTTGGCACCTAGTTAGCACAATTCAGGGTATATTTGTAGCACTAGTGCCAGATTTGGGGGAATTTGTAGAGTGAATAGTGCAAGAGCTAGGAAAGCTCATAACTTCTTCATTTTTTTACCAAATGAGGAGTAAAAAGAGGCTAGACATAAATTTTTGGGCAGTATGGAGCCATTGGAACAGGTTTCAGAGCTATTTGAGCATTGCAAACTGATGTATTCACACTTTTGAGCATAATAGAGAGGGCCAAGCCATTGGAAGCTGGACCAAGAAGACGTAGCTTGGGCGGGGTGAACTCTTTCATCATGTGCTTTTGTGATACTGTTTTGGTGATGTTCATGTCCGTTATTTGTTGTTGTTTAGTCATTTGTTTATGTTAATTTGTACATGAAATTTACATAAAAACACTAAAAAACTCATGTTAAAACTTGCAATTAACCTCATGAATCTTTAAGCACTTTTACATATTCTGAAGAGGAATTTAGCACATAAAAACTAATTTTTCCCATTAAGATCAACGTTAGTCATGAATGCATGTCGGTTGTATATGCATTTGTTATGCATGTCAGTGTCTATATGTTGTTAGGCATGCATTGTCATGGTTATGGTTATGCATGTATGGTAGGTTAGCCATGCATTGTGAGGTCATTGTATGCAATTAGGTCATCATGATGTTATTTATATGTTATGATGCTAATGAGTTAGTTGAGATAAAGCATGAGATGCAAATCGTTAGAGTGAGGTTGCAACATTAGACTTTGGCGTAAGAGAAGATCGTCATACATGTATTGTATGTTAGGCATGCAGGTATGTGATTCATGGTTGTTGTAATCATTATGGTTACTTATATGTTTGCCATTCTATTATTATTATGGTTACATATACGATAAATGATAGTTGATCAGCGTAGTCATATAAATGCGTCAGATAGTTATGAATGATAATAACTTGTGGTTCTATGCATTGTTGTTGTTGTTTCATAACTTGATGATTATGTTATATGTCATTGATGAATATGTTATATGTTAACTTGTAATTTGTTTGATGATTATGTTATGTGTCGTTGATGAGCATGTTATATATTAACTTATTGTTGTTATATGTTAGTTAACTTGATGATTAGGTTATATGTTGTTGATGAGCATGATGTATAACTTGTTGTTGTATGCTAGTAATGTGATGATTAGGGTTATATCATTAAGATCTTGATGTTATATGTATCACACTAATTTGGATTGGTCTATGCAAATTGTTAGGATTATGACATTCATGGATGAGTAAATATGTTGTGATATTATATCATACTAATCTAGGCTAACTGTGCATATGTGATTATTATGTATGAATGATAATTGTTTATGAATTTATGATGTGAACATGATAGCTAGTGACTGTTATGGATATCATGACCTTATTCATGTTTTAGTTGATATGTCGTGAAGTTATATCATGCTAATCTGTATTGATTGTGCAGACAAGATTGCTTCTCATGAGATACATTAAGGTATGAGCTTGCTTCTGTCGTCTAATTTGTGCTTGAATGTTTGATTATGTCGTCTATATGTTGTTGAATTTTTTATTAATCACATGATATGAGTATGCGTCTATAAGATTGCATCAAGAAATGATATTGTTTTAAGATGGTTTTACTCAGACATATGTGTTGAGATAGCTGACATGTACTTGAGTGTAATAGGTGACAATTGTAGCATTATGTCTAATGACTATGAGTTGACTATGGATTATGACATGATTGTTAGTCTTGGTAAATGTTGATTTCAATTTGATAAATATGATTATCTTGATATTTGGAACATGTGGTTGACATGTGTGAGCAGTTGCAGTGAAACATGCTTGGCATTAGTATGACAACGTAAGGTAACTAGTATGTTTTTATGTTTACTTATGCAATAACATTTATCTATTCTGGAAGTATGATACAAAGAATTGCATAGAAAAGAAATTTCCATGGAATCTTGAAGAAGGCTTAGGTTGAGCTTTCCCTTGGAAGCACTAGGAACCCATGGGGATGGAGTCATGGTGTCTGTTGCCAGTCTTGTGCTTTTGGTCTTTTGTGATTTGTTGAGCTTGATTTGCAGTTTTGTTTATGTATGGTGCAAGGCTTTGCCACTTTGTTGTGGTGTTGTGGTGTCGTGTTGTTATTAGTTTTCATGGTCTTCTTCTTGTTTGTTTCTTGTGCTCGCCTTTTAAGTTTTGAGTCTTGGGAATTGGTTGGGAAAGAGGAAAGTTAATGGAGCTCAAGAGAAGCTGAATGAAACCCATATGGTAATATGAGACTCAGATGAAGCTCAATGCTTGATTAAATGGTAGTTGAAGGAAAGAATATGACAACCAGTTGGATTGGTTTAGTCCATTGGGATAATTAACGGTGGCAAGAAAATCATGATAAAAGTAATCAGGAATGGAAAAGTAAATGGATTTGAGGCGTCGGATGCCTTGGCTATGTTGGGAATTTTTGTTCTCAATGTTGCGCGTGTTGTGAATAGATAAAGGGAGTTCTCTTAACTTTGACCTTATGATATATGGTAATTATGTTGTGAACATGATTATGATGATATCTCTATATGTATGTATGTATGTATGTATGTCATGTATGACAAGGTTATCATGGATCATGATTGTTTTTATGCTAATGTTTAAATGTATATATGTATGTATGTATGTATGTCGTTGTCTGACAAGATCATGATTGTTTAATGCCAATATTTATATGTATATATATTTACGCATCTATGACAATGTCCAACAGGGTCATCAAGGATTATTATTGTGGAATCAATTGGGAAGAGTAGCTCTGACAAATCTATGAGGTCAGTATCATATGGATATGAATTGATATTATGTTATCATAGTATGTTTATGTTATGGATAGGCTATGCCGAGGGATACATCAATGAAATGAAAGCAACATGGTCTGCAGCATGCTGGGACAAGCATGGATAAGACACTGGAAGCAAGATTGCTTGGTAGAGATAGTGTGGTTTTGTATGTGTGGTACTACTGTTGTGCATATGTTGTATATGTTATACATGCATCTGTGATGTGTGCATGCAACATTGTGTGTATATATAGTGTGTGTGTACATGTTGTTTAGGCAATGTTATGTACGAGGTGGTATAAATAGTGTTGTGTATGTTAGTGTCAGTCTTTACAGCCTTCCTCCAGTGATCAAATGTGCTCTTACATAGTGATTTTGAAGTGTCAAGGTCAAATTTTGTCATTTCAAAGAGTTTTCAAGCAAAATTTGGTCACTAGGCATTAGGTCTAGGGTTTACTTTCACTCCTTCTAAAGTTGTCCAAATGGCGGCCTATGTCATCATTTAGCTGAGTCT
>APFE031560365.1:0-23011 GCA_000404065.3 Pinus taeda | reverse complement strand
AATTTTTGATGAAAGATAAACTAATACATCATCAAAAATAAAACTGAATGATTAATACCATATCTACCACAAATATAATTAAACTGAATGCATAACCAAGTGTAATAAAACTGAATACTTAATACCACACTGCAGTATAATAATATATTAACCCACTAATTATATGTAATATAATACTTAACGTTAAAATTAAAACGTAATAATTACGCCGTAAGGCATTTCCCTCTGAAATGAACCCCCCCAAATGCCTTTCTGTCCTAATCGTAGCCATTAGATCTTTTGTTAGATGATTGAACAAAAATCAGCCGTCTGATTTAATAAAAAATGTTTTAAAACATTAAAAAACCTTAAAAAATGTTTCACTTTCCCCTTGACCTCTGTGCGTCGAGCTATCTGTTTGTATAGTCGAATCGGCATTGGCAATGGCATCCCATGTATCCTCTGCCCCCAAAACCCTTCTGAAACTGAAATCTGGATAGAAATCGCGCAAATGGGTGAAAGGAAACCGCGATACGACTCCACCAGCATTCAAACCTGGAGAGATGCCCTTTCTCATGTTGCAGAAATCACAGCCTGGGAGTGGTTTGCCGAGCTTCCGTGTCTTGCACCTAAAAAATTAACGACACAATTTCTTTGCACGCTCTTGGTTGTCTTGCTATTTTGTTTCTGTTACCAAGCATTTCCCCTATTTTCGTCATTTGGTTTGTGAACTGCTTCAGCAATGAGTCGCCCATTAATACAATTCGTAGGCAAGCATTTAATTTATTTATGATACTAATTCATTGCATGACATTGTTAACGGATGTTGGGTGGCTCTCGAGGCACACCTCCAGATGTGGTAACCTGGCTCCCAGTGGCTTCTCCCCGACGGAAGGGAATAGTGCCTTCGTTTCCTAGTTGCTTCTCCCCGACGGACGGAAATAGTGCAGAATCCCTACAACTTCAACATTTCTCGGTATCTAGACCCTGCTCTGCACCGGATTACCAAGAAAATCCTAAATTCCTTGCTAGCTTGGTTGCTACGTTGTAGTACTGTGTACAATTTTGACTGCATGGAGGTTCTCCACTCATCGCCGGCTCAGGTAATGTTTCCTTTTCTAAAATTGTTGGCCAGTTTCTTTCCCTTTTATTTTCTGAGCTATATGTCTTCTATCGAGCTAAACCCTAACAGGCAGGCTATTTTCGCAGGTAAAGAGGGCAACCACCAGGGTCATCGGCCCCAATAATTTACCCAGTAGGCAATTGAGCACTTCCTATAACCCTTCTAGTGTGTACAGGTAGACCTTTGATACTCATTACTCTGACCTCTGTGGTAGCTTTCAATGTATTCCTTTGGTTACTTGAAAATTATTATGGAATGAATCATGATGCATAGTGTTTGTATGCGACTGTACTTTTAATCATCTACAGAGCCTTATGTCTTTACAATAGTAAGTTTAAAGTACCAAAGAAAAATTTGAATTTTCCCTCGTAAATTAGGCTAAAACATAACTCTACTCTAATGGGAACCCATGTTGTCACTATGGCTTGGGATGTCTGCAAGGCATGCTTAAGGAGCAAGACATTTAAAAATTCATGATGCTTGCCGCCTCTTATAGGATGCACTTTTGTACACACTAATTCAGTTAAAAAAAATTCTCATGATTATTTTCATGCACAGCATATGTCCTTCTAGGCTTTACTGAGGTCCTAGGGCATGTTTTGCTTGTGGTGTATATGGAGTTCATTTGAGAGATCATTTTATTTTCTTTATAAATATTAATCAGTTACCACTCATGCTTAACATTGCTTAATATTCTGAGTTTTTCACTTTGGCTCAGGTGTGACATATTTGGCAAAAATAGACCATCCACACCTTCAAAGACTGGATTTTCCCAGGACTGGATTTCGAACGGATGGAGTGACTGAGCTTGGGAGTTTAGTGAAGCTGAAGAATGTTCCCTTATGGGCAATTTTTCTGGCAGTCATTCCTAGATCATTGCTTGCATCCATGATTTTTGTAGACCACAATGTTGCTTCCATTTTGATACAAGTAATCCTTCTGGCATCCCCAATTTACTTTTTAGTTTCATCGAGTAGAGGTTACTATTATTGCTTTTAACTTTCTAGAATTTATTAGGGTGCCATTTATTGTCATCTCTTTCTCTACTCTTAGTCCATATTGACTGGAGTACAAGACAGGGTCACTATTAGACTGAATCAGACCCAAGTTTAGCCTAAACGAAATCAATAATTCCCTTTCGCTGCAGAATAAAGTTGGCCCCAATGCAAGAAGGACCATGTCAAGAAACTAGGATATATCAATTATAGCCATCCTTGTATTTATGTGTGGCATATTTGGGTTGCCTTTCTGCTATGGTCTTTTCTTTCAGGTAAAAGTGTGCTGAACATATCAGAGATGAAACCTGCTTCTACTGCAATCAACAACTTGACAGTCAAAATTATTGGTAGACTTCAATTATTTCAAATATAATTCAAGTATCTCAAATATTCCTCTTGTCATGTACACTTAACAGAGCCTGAAGCATGTCCAAGCTCTTACACATGAGAAACATTCGGATCTGGAGAGCTAGGAGTCCCAGAATGATATTAGAGTCCAGCGTATTTCAGGCCTGATTGCTTCCTTGCTGTCAGGCCTTCTGCTTGCTCTAGGATTAAGTTGGGTCACTGCAAAAATTCCTCTTGCTGTGGTTGTTGGCTTATTCATAGAGGTAAGTTGAGATCATGACCTAAAAACCTGTTTGCAGAGTTCCATTTAAATCATTTTCACTAACTATAGGAAATTTTAATACCATGTTGGCTCATCTCATTTTCATCATCTCTTTGAATCCACATAGGAAGCTATATTGTAATATTATGTTTTGTCACAACATTTTCGTCATCTATTCAAATATACATTGGAAGGGTTTTTTTTTTTTTTTTGAGCCAGCAAAGCTGACCCATGTGTATAAGCACCAATATTCTCACCAGGGCTCTAGAGATTTGAACCAGCCATTTGAGAGGTTTGCATCAGCCAAAACATAAAGCCTTTGTTATAAATAAAACATGTATACATAGTTTGCCTGCTCTTACTTTCTTCGATTTCCTTCGAATATTCATATGGGCATGAAAAGTTTTGTTGAAAGAAGTCCCCTTTTAACAAACATGCACCACCATAGTGTATCTATTCTACTTGAACCCTCTTAAAAGAGTTGTCCAATACTCCTATAATTGATTTTGTTGACCTTATTGTTATGGATTCTTGTGATGAGAGAAATGTGGTGCATTCTATAGCTTGGCTAGGGTTGTAAGTGATCTATCAACTCTTGATTTTGTTGACCTTGTTGTCATGGATTCTTGTAATGAGAGAAATGGGGTGCATTCTATAGCTTGGGTATGGTTGTAAGTTTTCTATCAACTCTTCTGTTTATGTCTTTGAAGTTTGTACGAGAGAAATGGGTTCATTATATAGCCTGGTAAGATTGTAAATGATCTATCAACTCTAGTTTTTGTGTGTGTGTGTCCGTGTAATAATGCATTTAATGATACATTTTGATTTAATCTAAATAATATATAAAGTACATTGAATCCAAATACTTGCATGAGCGCATCTAAACTCAGGTCCAATATAGACCTAAAGTTTGTGTAGCTCAAAATTGCATGTGTCTAGTTCACACAGATCTAAGTCAAGGTACTTAGCAGACCACTTAGTACATGTCCAGCTTCCTAGTTGAAAACTTGCTGATTATAGTTACTAGTAAGCTAATTATTTCAAGGGTGACTATCGATTGCTGTGATTATAATCCTCTTTGCTAATAAGGTATATAATCGGAAATTTGCATAAATGTCAAGTGCATGCATAACAAGAAGGCTAGATAATTCTGTGAATGTATGTCTTCATAGATAGTTGGTCTTCTGGCTGCATTGTCATTGTAATCCTCTCTGCTCATCAGGTATACAGTAAGAAATTTGCATAAATGTCAAGTGCATGCATAATAACAAAGGCTAGAGAATTCTGTGAATGTATGTCTATTGTGTGAGTGTATGTTTTTATAGATAGTTGGTCTTCTGGTTGCATTGTTCCAACAAATTGCTCCAAGTTATCATTTCCCTGACAATATGGACATGTATGAATTTCTGTTGATGGGACAGAGAACGGTGCGTTTTTGGATGCTTGTAAACCAATGTATATTTATATCAACCCTGAATTTGTCAACTATTGAAAGGGATCAGATCTTTCTGATATGTAAACCCTTTTGATAGTGCAAAATTTGGGAAAAATTGCTATCTTGAAAGACCTGATACCTCTGCGTTCTTCACCGATTTTCAGTAAACATATATCTAGGCTTATATATATGTTAAAAAAAAGTTGATTAGATTTTCTTTTCTATTGTTTGGTACACTGTTATAATCTTTTCATACTGAACTGTACATGTCATCTGGGTGCACTGATAAGCCTCAACTTAATTATTTCAGAGTATTGATTCCTTTGGTTGTAAGTGCCAAGGTTACACACTTACTCCTAAAAATATGTGTCTTCATTGTAATTCAACAAGTGCATGATTAACAGAACAGACTGCACAGTCTTATCAATGTATATCAAAATAGATGGTTAGTCTTCTGATTGCACTGTCCCAACAGAGCCAACCAACTTACTGCTACACAGCATCAAAGAATATATAGAAATGGATGTATTCTCTCTAAATTTGCCAGTGAATCCATATCCACAGGTAGTTGGTTTTGAGTTTGATCCCTGTGCCCTGCATTGCTATAACCCTGCATATAGCTCCATGATGTGGGTATGTTGCCAAATGCCCTTATTGAATGTTTCGATTTAGTATTTTAGTTAAGAATCACAGGTGGTTGGTTTTGAGTTTGATCCCAGTGCCCTGCATTGCTATAACCTTGCATACAACTCCATGATATAGGTACCTTCCCAAATGCCCTTATTGAATGTTTCAGTTTGTTATTTTAGTTAAGAATCCATATTGACCCTAAATGCGTTAGTTTGTCATATTGGTTGTACAGTGTAAACCCATGTCATCATTTAGTTGGTTTTGAGTTCTATAAGAATTTATAAGAATTTCCCTCGTTTATAATTGATCGAATTTTACATAGAATCTTAATAGACTTGCGAATTGGGTTACTCTAGGTGGTTGAGAATGTCCTCCCACCCATAATTAAAGAATCTGAATGGACTTGCCAATTGGGTCTAACCTAGGTGGTTGGGTTTAGCCTAGAATGTTGTCCTTCCCAAGAATTAATTCTCACTCAGTGAATTGATGATTGTGCTTTTAATATCCAGTAATGGTACACAACTTATAATGACTCACTGTGTTGGGTATTTTCTGCAGATGGCCTTCCAGACCTTGGCACCGTTGCGTTTCGTTGACAACGCAAGGCTAATATTGGCAGACCCATCACTGCGTTCAGTCCCATCAAGGCAGTTCAGTTCGATAAAAGAAGTGGTACAGTACACCTCTATCCAGATCGCTTGTACCCTTGTAATCTTCGCAACAAGCAAGACCCCAGCTGCAATTATTTTCCCATTGTTCATCCTGCTCATGATATGGGCTCGCCATTGCCCATTACGCAGCCTTTTCATTAAAAAAGGCCTTGATAAGCTCGATAGCAAGCTGCCCGACGAGCAACCCAAAATTCAAACCCCGGGCATGAAAATCTTCAATAACCCCCATGCCAGGGGCCGCAGTATCCATCGTCGTGCTTCACAAAATCGACAAATTAACAAAGTGGGTCGCAGAAAAACCATGGAAGTTGATCAAACACCTGATCAGTCTCCGCTGCTATGGAACAATAATAACCCTAACTCAGCTGTTCTCCCACCTGCAACCAAGCGGAGGCTGAACGAGCGGAGGAGCAGGCGGAATAAACGAATGAAAAAGACATTAGCTCTGGATTCATCACACCAATGTGATGTGAATCCTCCTCTCCATACAGTTATTTTACCTCTTCCGTGCAGATACAAATTGAAAAACTCACAAGAGCAAGAAGAAGAAGAATCCTTTTCTTTTACTGCATCAAGATCAATAATGAAGCAGATGTCAACCCAATTGATCGTCAAGCCCAAAAATAGTTTTGAACTACAAAATCCTATAGAAATGCACTCAAATATACTGTATGATCCAGAACCCAATGATGCACCCAATACAGATCCTATTATAAACCTCAGTCCTGCAAGATCAGCAAGCAAACCCAAGAGAGGAGATTGTGTGGATTACACCACAGATGATGAGATTATGATAAAAGTGGTGAATAGCCAAAGCTCACCATATCCCAGAGCACAAACACAGCAAAATAATGTATTGAACCAGAGAAAAGAAGGCAGCACTGCCTGTGCTCCTGCTGTTGTTCCTGAGGTTAGGCCATTTCCAAAGCCCATAAAGCATGACATTTTTCCAGTGGAAGCGAGGATACAACCCAAGAAAAAGATCAGCAATGCGATTGATGAGACCAGCAGGAGGACGAGGATGATTTTAAACCAGAGAAGATGGCCATCCAACAAGCCTATGCCATCTGCAAGTAAAGGCCCTGATGGTGGGTGAACTTTTCCAATGCCGCTGGTGGATTGGATTGTATTGGATACTTTTAAAAATTTTGAATGTTCAATTTTGCAAAAGAGACAAGTTTTCATAGGGCTTGATCTGTTCAAATTCTTCATCCTCTACTGTCAAAATGTAATCATGTTATCTTTATTTGTTGATATAAAATAAGCTTGTTTAATTTAAAGGTTATAGTTTGCAGAGATATTCATGATTTATTCTATAAAGATAAACCTTACAAACCTTATGTATCAACCGGTAAAGTATTATTAATATTGCATATGGTAGAGTATATATTATATGATCTAAATACAGAATAATATATTAATTGATTTGCTATTCAATACTATAGATAATCTATGGATACTAAAATGTTTATGGCCTTTAACATAAGCATTTCATTTCTCATATCCTTAAACTCATGCTTTAAATGCAAAGAGAAATATTAATAGTTTTAAGTCTGATATCTTTAAATTCGTGTTTTAAATGGAGAAATATTAAAAGTGAAAAAAAAAATTGGTAAAAATTATATTTACGCCGTAAGGCATTTCCCTCTGAAATGAACTCCCCCAAATGCCTTTCTGTCCTAATCGTAGCCGTTAGATCTTTTTTTAGACAAGTGAACAAAAATCAGCCATCTGATTTAATAAAAAATGTTTTAAAACATTAAAAAACCTTAAAAAACGTTTCACTTTCCCCTTGACATCTGTGCGTCGAGCTCTCTGTTTGTATAGTCGAATCGGC
Organism: Pinus taeda; assembly: GCA_000404065.3. Classification (NCBI taxonomy): domain Eukaryota; kingdom Viridiplantae; phylum Streptophyta; class Pinopsida; order Pinales; family Pinaceae; genus Pinus; species Pinus taeda. The sequence goes on along the minus strand of APFE031560365.1, from coordinate 15,728 downwards.
ATTGGCAATGGCATCCCTTCTATCCTTATGCCCCCAAAACCCTTTTGAAACTGAAATCTGGATAGAAATCGTGCAAACGGGTGAAGGGAAACTGCGATACGACTCCACCAGCATTCAAACCTGGAGAGATGCCCTTTCTCGTGTTGTAGAAATCACAGCCCAGGAGCGGTTTGCCGAGCTTCCGTGTCTTGCACCTAAAAAATTAATAGCACACTTTCTTTGCAGGCTCTTGGTTGTCTTGCTATTTTGTTTCTGTTACCAAGCATTTCCCCTGTTTTCTTCATTTGGTTTGTGAACTGCTTCAGCAATGAGTCGCCCATTAATTTAATTCGTAGGCAAGAATTTAATTTATTTATGATACTAATTCATTGCATGACATTGTTAATGGATGTTGGGTGGCTCTCGAGGCACACCTCTAGATGTGGTAACCTGGCTCCCAGTTGCTTCTCCTAGACAGAGGGAAATAGTGCCTTCGTTTCCCAGTTGCTTCTCCCCGACAGACGGAAATAGTGCAGAATCCCTGCAACTTCAACATTTCTCGATATCTAGACCCTGCTCTGCACCGAATTACCAAGAAAATCCTAAATTCCTTGCTGGCTTGGTTGCTACGCTGTAGTGCTGTGTACAATTTTGACTGCATGGAGATTCTCCACTCACCGTCGGCTCAGGTAATGTTTCCTTTTCTAAAATTGCTGGTCAGTTTCTTTCCCTTTTATTTTCTGAGCTATATGTCTTCTATTGAGCTAAACCCTAACAGGCAGGCTGTTTTCGCAGGTAAAGAGGGAAACCACCAGGGTCGTTGACTCTAATAATTTACCCAAAAGCAATGATTTTCCATTCCCAGGTTGGCATTCGAGTAACTCTTAGTCTTTCACTGCAGTCTGTCTGTCATATTTACCAATCCTCAGAGGACTACGATTTGGTGAACTGTGTATGGGAAACCTCCAAGGTCCTCGACCTACTCTTTATTGTATGATGTTTTTCTTTGCGGTTTCATACTTGCGACATGTCTGAGGGTTTAGGCTCTAACCCTTTCCTCGGCTGGGTTGCGATATGGGTTTTGTTTTCTGAATCGATTACCATACTCAAACTGTACATTATTTTTGCGTTGATGATGTTAAGCTTGTTTATAGCTCTGTTTCTACTTGTTAATGACATGTACATAATACTATTTAATCACCATCTCAATTAATGGAGTTATACTTGTGGTTAACACTGCTACTTACTTGTTTAATATGACAAATTTATTAGCTATCTACAGTTCTATTACAACAAGTCCGGTCTTGTTTTTGTTTTGATTTGACTGATGGCACACAGATTGAAAGATTGAAGGGTTAGGCTCTCCTTGCCGCTAAGGTTATGTTGACAGTTTAATCCTTGTTTTCTATTGTTTACGGGTACCTTGCTCTAGACATTTCGATCGAGCATCATTCATTACTACTTTAATAATAGCGTAGACTGTATTCTTACCTAGAGATGAAATTCGTATATCTAAATCAGTTTTAAAGTGTCTTTTTCAGTCACAAGTTAATTCCAAAACTGGTGTGTATTTCCAACCCTTCTTTTCAGCTACCCTCTGAGAGAGGTTTCACTCTAATTAATCCTACAGACCTTTTTACATACCAGGGTGGAAACCCGATACCCTCTTTCCCTTGTTATGCAACTATGATCATACATAGGTGCAGTTCTATCCTCGGTGCAGTGGCAAGATAGTCTCCTTACAGCACTCTAGAATGTCAACCAGATATTTTCATGTTAAATTGTTCTGTTTCTAAATGAATATCAGTAATCTACATTGAATACCTGTGTTTCCAGAACTGCAACAGGATACTGTCATTTAATTATAGAATACTTACTTAATTAGTAAACTATTCTGAGATTGGAATTTTTTTTGTTTATCAAATCATGCTTCACAACCTACATACCCCATCACTACTCTGTTTCCAGAACATTCATATACAGATATAGAAATTATTTCAATAACGGTTCCTACTTTTTGTTTAGAAGAATTTCCTACGATATCACATATGTTCTCCTAACTGTAATAGAGCCTATAGTTAATTCATCAGATAATTAACAGGAAAATATCACTACTTATCTGTAGTGTAGGACAATCAGAAGATGGAATAAGGATGGGACTACTCCTCCCTTCCTTCCAACAGATTTGACAATTACATCCAAATTCCCCCCTAGCTCCACTTCGAGCATAGTTTCATAGGTAGACTATCGGAATGCCTTCCAAGACCTCAAGACCCTCCTGGCCTAGTCTGGAATACCAGATTTAACTCTGATCAGAGAGTTTCAATTGGCTCTAGCCAGCTCAAGGCAACCCTCTTGCAAGTTTTACTCAAGCTCTCTCTTTCAGGTAGTTTCTTCTCCTTCTGACCAACCCCTGCTTGGTCCCTCCTGAGATCTTCTATATCTCTAGGGTCAAGGAAAATTTTCTATCTCTCGGGTTAAGGAAAAGAAAGGAGATAACTGCCTTTTCCCAAATGTGTCTGGAAATTTAGAATTAGTTAATGAGTCCCATCCGCATGCCAACTTCTCAACTGTTTTTTTCTTTATTACTTCTATCTAACAAATCAATATTTGTTATCAATCCTTGTTTTTTTTAAATGGTTTCATTCACAATAACGATTAAAAAGTCAATGATAGAAATTCACTTTCAAATCTGAGGGTGTTACAGATAATCTCTCCTTGGGAGAGGATTTCAGGGGCCTAGTCAATGTCCTGTGTGGTGCTGAATGTGAGGAGGTGATTTATCTTTCACTGAATTGTCCATTGGGAAAGGAATGATTTCAGGGGCCTAGTCAATGTCCCCTGTGTGGTGCTGAATGCGAGGAGGTGATTTATCTTTCACTGAATTGTCCATTTGGTAAAGTTGTTTGGGAAGAAAAATTTTCCGTGTATATAAGCAGTTCCACAATCAATTTATTAATTGAATGATTATAAGAAATTAGGTTTGTGTGTATTTATCAACCAATCTCATAGAAAATAGTGCAACTCACTCTTAATTTGATTTTCAACATTTAATACTAAAAAAACATAGTTTAGAAATGTATATTTTTCAATGCTCAAGGAATATAGTTATTTTTTAAAACTTATCGGTAGAATAATATTCTTTTTGAAAAATAAATAAATGTTATATCATTAAAAATTTACAATAAATCTTTAAAAAGTAAATAAATGTTATATCATTGAAAATTTACAATATTATTTGTATATTTATTAGTTTGATAAGTCAAGTAAATGTGTCCATATAAACTTATCGGGCTTATATCAATTACGTTTAATAATCTAATTGTCCTAGTAAAGAACACAATTATTATATCAATTACATTCAATAATCTAATTGTACTAGTAAAGAACACAATTATTATATGATAGTTAGTTTTATAAATGATAAGATAATAATCAATATCAATAATAATTTGAAAAATGAATTTAGCAACTTTATCCTTATATGTAAAAAGAAGTTTAAAAATTAAGTTAAATTTTTAGATTTTGGAAAATATTTATCTATATCAACATACTTGATATAAAAATAGTTGGTTAATTTTTTCTAAAATTATATTAATTTTTATAAATTTAAACATCTTTATAAAAACGTAAAACGTTATGCACTAATCAATCAATGTTTTACAAATTTATTTATTTTTCATAAAAATATCTGAGTGGTTACGATTTTAAAACTAACATTGATTCTCCCAGATCTTTACTCTTTAATAAGCATGGATGCTTGAATTTTTTCGGTTGAACCTTATATATAAATTACATTTAAGGTGCAACCAAAACCAAAACATGATTCAAGCTTTCATAAATTCAGATCCAATCTGATACTGCTCCAACTCCAAATACTGGGCAGATCAAAGGGGGTCAATTTAAGGAATTTAACTTGTGATATGGCCTTCAAACTATCTGCCTCTATCACTGGAGCAACATGGATTTTATTAGCTTCTTTGGTTTCTGTGTTGTTGCAGGCCTCCATGTGTTCTTCAGCCAGCAACAACCCCATTGACAACTGCTGAAACAATGGAAACTAGAAACAAAATCGACAGAAGCTTGCAGATTGCACCTTAAGCTTCAGAAGCGCAACCAAAGGAGGAAAAGCAGGACATATATGCACAATCACCATCCCAGAGGACGATGCTGCAAATCCACCAGTTGACAGTTTGAGATATGGGGTGACACGTAAGAATCCACTATGGATTGTTTTTGCTAAGGAATGCATTGCTTGATAGTCTCTGGTTATCTGCAGAAGGCACACCCATCAGAGATGATCAATCATGAATATATCAGTAAAGCTGACTAGCATGAAATGTTTCTTAGTTTAGGGTTTCTTAGGGTTTTTCGTTTTCTTGGTTTAGGTATGGAACTCGAAAAATTTTAGGGCTTTTCCAGTTTATGATCTCGAAAAAGAATGCATTGCTTGATAGTCTCTGGTTATCCGTAGAAGGCACACCCATCAGAGATGATTAGTCATGAATATATCAGTAAAGCTGACTAGCATGAAATGTTTCTTGGTTTAGGGTTTCTTAGGGTTTTTCATTTTCCTGGTTTAGGTATGGAACTCGAAAAGTTTCAAGGCTTTTCCAATTTATGATCTCGAAAAAAATCAGTTTAAGTCATTTTATTTAAGTCGTATAGAGAGTCGGGGATAGTATGCTTGTATTGCCTTTTGCAACAACTTTGAAAAACTCCTCCTTCATGAAGGTTGACTACTCCACCTATTTTTTTCTTTGCTAATTTTGGATGATGCGAATTTTGTGGCATTTCCTTGTGTTGAGGTAGTTAGGATTTTTCTTGAAAATAAATTGGTGAATATTGTCATTTTCATTCCTCGATGAAGTTTTGTATGGAGACTCGGGGATAATATGCTTGTAGGCTTTTGCATCTTTTAAAAACATTGGTTGATCTTGTCATCCCTGGAATTCTTTCTCATCTCATTTTCTGAATGGCATGTAATTCTACTTCACCCATTTTACTTGTCTTTGGACGCAGGTATATAAGCTTTCATTGAGTCGGAGAGAATTAATCAGATTTTCTTGCTCAAAAATACCTTAACAGATCCCATACATCAGTGTGTGTTTGGTAGGGTATTGACATAACACCTCAACACATCCAATGCAACCTCTGCGCCAGGGAACAGGCTTCTAACACTTTTATATATATATATATATTTATATATATATATTTCTTATAACAGTGATAAGGACTTGGCCTCTTCTTCAATACACAAAATAGGGTTCCTTGATTTTACTAATATAGATGACATAAGATGCCCACTGATTGTCTTTTCAAGGCTTGCAAATATATGCATACAAAATATCGACTTCCTTAAATTATGAAGGGCCTTAGAACTGTCCCTTAAAATATTCTCAGCTTCCTTACAAATATGTGGAATGAGAAGTCCACCACCTTTCTTCTTTTAGAGCCTGGAGATTAAGAAATCACAGCCCCAATGACCTATACTAGTCGCCCAAATTTACAAAGCATGATAGTATATAGCAGTGCTTTATGTGGCATAGGCTTCTTTGCCTTATTACAAGCACAAGGAATAAGTAGGCATCTTCTTAGATAAAACAATCGACATTAACAAAACTTTTTCTCTTCAATAACTCATAGAACAAAGAGGCATGAATAGGTTGGATTCACTGTCTGAATTGAAGAGCGAGAGAGAATATAAGACAGAGTTCACCGAGCCATAACATTTCTGCCTCCATACCACAAGATCAAGAACAGAGTAATCCTTTCTCCAAGGTTGGCTTCATGAAATGACCTTTTGCATATTCTTGTGTTCTTGCACTTTTCTTGGCCTCTTAGGAGAATAAAGTTCTTTTCAAAAGACTTATTCAAAAGCATACTTATGCCCAGAATGTAAAAGAGAGATAGCTCCATTGCATAGGAGACCTTTATTGTTTCTTGTGCTCAGAACAATAGGAACACTTGGCTCCTTCTTAATGGTTCATAGAACTAGGCCAACAACTTGGTTCTTCATTGCTCCATAGGGCTCTCTTTAATTCATTGATCAAATCCAAATAAATATATGTATCCCTAGAGTTACTTATTTGATCCTCAACAAATTTGCTTGTTGGACATCTTTGTTTACAAGACTTGAATTTATGTGAGCACAGGTGACTGGATGGAAGGACTGCTAGCTTCAGAATTCTGATGCAGAGGTGCCAAAGGGATCAGATCTTCAAACATATTGTTGACTGCTTTATCCAATGAGAAGATTGGACTCAAATCAGCAAATTCTTAAAACAAAACTCTTCATTGACTTCTTATCATGACACGTGGTTTAGCTACTGAAGGAGGACTTTAGCATCTTTAGATTTGATTAATGGCATTCATGAGCTATTTAGTCCAGCTCTTGCATATACCTAGACTTGTATTATTTTTCAAGACCTCTCATGCTTTCGAAGGCTTGCAACAAGATACTTCAAATAAATTAACAATCCACTGCTTCATCTCTTGAGATTGCATTCCTCCTCTTGCTTGGGCTTGACCTTAGCTAGCTCTAATACCATGTTAATTTTTGAGTTAACATGTTCTTTGCTTAGGTCAGAGGTCAGTTACTTCATTAATCCATTAGCCCATTATTGATTCCATTAATTCATTAGCGATCACGTTGACCATTATCACATGACAGTAATTGATGAAAAAACATCAAACATAAATGCAAAAGACAAACCAAGACAAGAGGACACCATGATTTAGACTTAAAGCCAAGGCAAAACCCGACAAGGGGGAAAACCCATAGATCTTTTCTTCTTGATAATATCAAATGTTCACAGAGAGAGAAATCCATAAGTACAATGATACATTAGTCAAACTCAATATATTGACTTGCCATAGATGATCCCAATCAAATGTCCAAAAGTCAAAGTCACATATGCAGAAGTCAACAACAGTCAAAGCTATCCTAATGAGTTAGCAATCAACGGTTAACAGCTCAATCAAATCAATGCAATCTATTCGGTAAAAGGAGAGAGAAATTCACCCTCTCTAGGCAGTCAAAATGCAGTCAAGGCAGCCTTCAAAAGTCTAGTCAAAACTTGGTCAACAGTCTGCGATTAAACATGCCTCAGACCTGTGGTCAAACACCTCAGTTTGTGCTCGGTTCCTCTGCTCACAAGTGCAGCCTAGCTAGCAGAGTAGTAATCCATCAAAGTCGTAGTCAAACAGTTGGTCAAAGTGCCTGGTCAATGCTGCTCTGTGTACTGGAAAAGTCAACTGCAGAAAATCACAGGAAATCTGTCCTCCAAAAATTGCACGTATGGGAGAGAGATAGTTTCTCAAAGAAAGTCGAATCCATCATGAGAGGAAAGAGAAAATCATGTGTGATGATGCCAAAATGGAGTGAACTCATCTTATATTTATACAATTCAATGTGGGTCAAAGGTCATGTCTTTTGGGCTTCATGAGCCTACATGACTGTGGGGTTGACCTTGACCAAAACCAACATTTTGGGCTTGACTTCAAATATACATTTCTACCTGTCAGAATCCATCGTGCTTTAGGTCAAAATTGGTCCTCTCGAGAAGAGGAATCCAATGCCATCATCATCTCGTACAAAGGAGCTGTCCATAGTGGAATTTGACCTTAGTTGACCATTTTTAACAATTGCCTATACAGAACATCTAGTTAAAAGACTAATTTTACTCTCAATAAACATTGGAAAAAAACTTCTCTCGCTCCAGTTTGAATCAACTTACTAGAACTACTGCTGCACTTTCTTCATCCATAGAAGTCACTTGAAAATGCTTGAAAATAAACTCTCTATAAGGGCCATTGTCAATAAAAATATTTGCAATGGAGGCCCTTAGCCCAACAACCATTTTAGCTAGCCTTGGAAGGCAAATAGTTGAGTTCAAACATGATGAAAATTTAATTCCCTGTATACAAAAGCATGTATTAGGTGTTGATAATGGCTAGAAATATGGACTGAAGATGTATATACCTCCTTCTGTACAAAAATGAATAGAAGAGGCAGAGGTATAAGGTTCACCTCGAATTTTCTTGCAAGTTCAATCCATTGTAGGATGTGAAAGGAAGTGTCATAATGCTAAGAGCGAGAAAGAGGGGAAGGAAGAAACTAATAATTTCAGAAATTTTAGCTTTCTATCCACACCTTGATTTGTTCTAATAAAATAAATATTAATTGTTTGACGGCATCCAAGGAGCTATCTTGTAATAATAATAACATTTTATTAGTATTATAATAATAATAACAACAATGGAAAGGTGGGGAAGGAAGAAACTAATAATCTCATAAATTTGGACCTTTTATCCTAGCTTTATTTGTTCTTCAGATCCAACTAATATTTTGTAGATCTAACTTATGGTGAACCAGCAGCTTGAAAGCCAATTGCAAGTCATTCAACCAACAACGATCTATAAGTATGCCATAGTATTATGTCTCTGCATATTCACAATAGTGATTCCACTGTCATATTATTATTCCCCACTTGGACAGAGCGATGACATAAAGGGTTTCTACATGTTGACCAACCATGTAAATTGGATCTTATAAATTAAAATTCTTGTTTTCTAGCCTTCTATTTCTGTAGATATCAATTGTGTAGTTGATGGCATACTTTTTATAAATTCTTCCATAAACTATCATTATTTACAAAATATTCATTTTCAGAATACACATAACTAACTTTTGCAATTGTAACTCATTATCATCCACCCTTGCTTTCAATAATGTCCATTCACATGTCCCTATTCTTCCCCACTCTATGCTATTCTTGCCCACTCGCGTTTCCTTTGCAACATAAGGTGCAAATGCTAGTATATATTTTATGATAAATATAAAAACATATATAATATTTGAGCATTTATTATAATGACAAACATTTCACACTTCACATATACTTATAAGTGGATATATTGATTTGGAAAAAACTTACGAACTCCATGTTTCAACTCCAGTGACACATTTCAACATAGCTCCACGACCTTTTTATTTCTTGAAACATCCACTTAACTGAAGTGACCGGACTTAGCTTTGGGTGTGAGATTGCGCCACCGGAGATGGAGCCATGTCAAAGGGGCTTCCGCAGGAGGACTAGTAGATCAATTTATTTCTCCGCTTGTCGCTGCAGGTGCAATTTATTTTCCACATTCCTCGACGTGGATCTCCACTCTCTTATTTTCAACAATTAGAAAGAGAACTCCACTCTCTTCTTTTCAAAAATCGATCTTTCTAATGGTTTCTGTAGTATTCGATTCCGCAGTCTCCTGCATTAAGGCTTTCCACCGCTCTGCTACTCTTTCTCCACATAATTTAAAAAGAGTAGGCTTCGTACAACATGGTTTTTTTAGAGAGCTCACGCCTTATACAACAACGTTTTTCGACAGAGTTACAGGACTCTGAATTTCTTCAAGTAGCAGATAAGACACATATTCTGGGATAGAGATAACCACATGGAGAAACCAAAGAGTTGTCTTCTTGTTGGCTCTTACACCAGTTGATAGAGCATAGAGAAGAACAACAAAACATTAACAGAGGCAGAAAGTAAAACAGTGAACATCATTTTAACAGACAAAGAGAAAACAAACAAATTATTCTGGAGAACAGAAATCACTTCATAATTTCACATTACACAACAGGCCTAGGCCTTGACTTTTCTTACACTCTTTGGCAAAAAAATTTACAAATTTATAGAGACTGAAAGAGGATCTAGAATCCTGCTTGTGTTTTAGATGAATATCTAGAAACTAATAGTGGTGTGATAGGTTAGACAGAATGTGGCAGTGACGGGTAAGATGCCAGACTGTCAGAGAGTTGATGCCCATTAGCACAATGTGCACCATTTTGGCTTCACACTTAACAATTATAGGTATCAACATACTGTTGTATGCCGCAGTAATGTGAGACTAGTCTACCCACATGTTTACCCTGCCCCTCTCTCTTTCTTCTTCTTGTACAAGCTATGAACTTTTATTCTTTTTATCCAATCTTTCTTTGTGGTTTTCTGGTTCTCCCCCTTCCTCTACATCTGTTGAGTTTTGAGCACCACACTGCTTCACTTTCTCACCGACAATAACATTTTTCACTGCATTTGAATTGCCGAGCTTTCAACAAATCTCTCTCATGTGTACGCTTTAGATTTCCCCATAGCATAAATAACTTTCAAATCTTTCTGATGTGCTCCAACCAATGCAACAAAATTTGTGCCTAACTGTAAGATGTCATCATGTCTGCTGGCTTGGTAATTTCACCACCTCGCATTACCTGAATGACATCAGCTGTGGGTAAAAATTCCACTCAATGAGTTACATAAATTATAATCTTTGATTCCTAAATACCAAATATGCATTCTTGGAAAATACTTTTTAGACTATGTGCGTCCACAACAGTAAAAGGGTCATAAAAAATATAAATGTTTACAACTTAGTATAAAGCAAGGGAAATCAGTACTATGTTTTATACACCCATCAAATTTAACCCTCTTTTTCTAATGTTGGTCTCCTCCCCATATGGAAGAAGTTTAAGATCTTTCTTTAATGAATAAGCCTGAAGTACATTATTGTATCTAAATTATCCATTTTCTTCCCAAAGAGAATAGTGTCTTTAATTTTCCCACTTTGTATCCAAGGAGACTGAAGGACATATGCTTTGGTACCACTTAAGATAACAAAGCCTGATATTTTTGGTATTTCACCTAATATGCAGGATAAAAGGCTTGATTATCCTGAACTAACAATTCCACATACTACAACCATCATGCCTCTTTCTCCTTAGACATCTAAGCCTATTACAGTTGGAATAGAGGAATCGAAATTCCAAGAAAATATCCCTTCTTGGATTTGAATTGCTAAATGGATTTGAATAGGACTCTTGATGGCGAGTTGGAGTTTGGTCTACAATTCTCTATGATCACTGAGAATACATGAATTGGGAATTATTCTCTCCAGTGAGATCATCTTGGTATCCACAAAACAAAGGCACCATATTACCCAAGCTTATATCATATTTAGATTTAGACCATATGCTATTTCTTATCATATTTAGATTTAGACCATATGCTATTTCTAACCCTGCAATGCTTGGTCTAATTACATCTTAATTATGACAACACATCATTTTGTTAATTATGATCTTCTCCCTAGCACGGTAGATCATTTCATTCCCATATTACCCAGGCTTGTATCATGTTTAGATTTAGACCATATGCTATTGCCAACCATACAATGCTTGGTCTAATTGCATCTTAATTATGATATGTGTTAATTATGATCTCCTCCCTAGCATGGTAGATCATTTTATTCCCCTTCTCTTTTCATATGGGAGCTTATAAATTGATATAAGTTGTTGGTGTTTTTGTGCAAGAAAGAAATTAGTCCATGGTAATTTTTACTTTGATGGCTTACTTTTTTTGATGTCATGTCAAGGTTACATGGTCTATTAAGGCTTCCTTCCTTTCTTACAAATCTTACAAATTAGATAAGATCAAGGTTTAGTTTTAATCTATGGGTTCTTAAACATTTGGTGTTGTGATTAAATTGTTTTAATTGTGGAATGATTGATAGGTTGTTTTGTTTTTTTGGTTGTATGAGAACAAGTAGGTATCACGCGAGGAAAATTTGTAGTTTTTCCCATGGAAGCCAAGGACCAGATTACTATTTTTAATCTCATGTCAGGGTTACATGGTCTATTAAGTTTTCCCTCCTTACTTCCAATTTAGATTAGATCGAGGTTCATATTTAATCTATGGGTTGTTAAACATTTGGTGTTGTGATTAAATTATTTTAGTTGTGGAATGGTTCACATGTCGTTTTGTTTTTTGGGTTGCATTGGAACAAGTAGGTATCACGTCAGGCAAATTTGTAGTTTTCCTATGGAAGCCAAGGACCAGATTCCACACAAGTATATAGAATTTAACCTCCTTGTGTTGTGGTTTAATGAAATGGGTCCCCATAGAAGCCCATGAGGCTTGTTTGTTTTGATATCTAAAACTCCTTTTGTTGTGGTTTCATGACATGGGTCCCCACACAAGCCCACTAGGCTTGTCTGATATGATATGATGAGATGAGATGATAGATGGCGGTGATGATTCCCACCAACAGTAGTTGAATGAGTCCAATTTCAGTTTTTTGAAGATGACGAATGTTAACTATATGTAGTTTGAGTTTAATTTTTAGGCATTTAAACAAGCATGTGCTCATGCTGCTACAAGCTAATCATAATCCTTTTAACAACTCTGTAGTTGGGAATCCATTGGCAATCACATGGCAGCTCTGCATACTCAAACAATCCATATTACAACAGTTTATCTGTAGTAGACTGCTACCCAACAAAACCATTGTGAAATATATAGGCCTCCGATCTAGAGAGGGACCTCCCTTGTATAACTCAGCCACTCACAGACTGGTTATTTGTTGCACAGAGGCTATGTCTTGAGTGAATAGGAACTTTAAGGATGTGGAAGGTTAAAGCATATCACCATTGGGAATGGAGTCATTAGGAAAATCAATCGTAGGTCTCTTCAAAACTGGCTAATAAAGAAATTGATCTCAAAGGCCAGATAGCCAACTATTGCTAAACATATAGGCTTTCAATGTAGGAAAAGATGAAGAAGAAAATGCTCAAATCCAAGCAGAGCATCTGATATGATCTTGGAAAATATTTCTCAGACTGAAAAAGTGAATATTTGAACTAGAAAGATAGATAGCATGATATGATGTGTTCCACACCAACAATTTTTTAAACGTGAATCCATAATAAAGAGGTCGACATCGCCTTACATCGAAAGTTAGTACCTACATCATCTAACCAATGCTGAACCTACCACACCACCCATTGATTTCTAGATTTTCCTTGTGCAGCCATATAGACAACTATTGCTAAACATATAGGCCTGCAAAGTAGGAAAAGACGAAGAATAAAATGTGAGATATACAATAGCAATTCTATATGCGAAAAAACATAAAGAATCGTAAAACTAGAATGAAGGGTTAATGCCCTGAAAAAAATTAAATTACCTCCAGCCATTGATAACGCTCAAACCACAGTCCACTTGCTTTCTTTACTGAAACAACATTCCTGCTTCAATCCAAGCAAAAGAAAAGAATATAGAAAGTCTGAAGGCACTTCCAAGCTCTGCTCTCTTAGCTAGATGGTGTAAAAACTAAAGGGGATTGAGATGCAAGCTTGGGGACCAAAGAGATGAATTTATAACCAAGCTTCCATCAAGCTTCTAATGGCTATGTGTCAGGTGTTCTACAGATCAAGATAGAGAACTCTAGATGGAGTAATGGACCACTTCAGAAGCTCCCAACAAGAAAATTAATTAACTGCAGTTGATTTCCTTAATTTAAGGAAATTACTGCAGTTGGTTTCTAGAAATTAAGGAAAGACTACAGTTTAATGCCATAATTGTAGGCAACAGTTGGTAAAAATTTAATGGAGCTTAACATTCTCCCACTTGGTCCATACTTCCAAACTTAATGTCTCAACTTAAAACCCATTGACAATCTGTATTAAGTAATAGATACATGAATCATGGCAATAAGTCCTCTAATGACGAGTATTATCTTCCATGTATTACTATGTATTTATTCTTATTATAATTTATGTGGCAACAATTTTTTAATGAATAAACCTTATGTTTATTCTTTGTCCTTCTTAAATGAATTTTCTCAAATCAACTTAAGGTGCACATAAATATGAGAAAAAACATCACAATAATTAAGAATTTCATTAAAATAACATTGTCCATACAATGAGAAACTACATAATGGAACCAAGTCCCATATTCATTACATGATCCTTGAATTTAAATGGTGGCATGCCCTTAGTCAAAGGATTAGCGATCATCAACTCAGTGCTGACGTGCTCAATGACCACTTTCTTTTCTTTAACACGTTCCCTTATAGCTAAATACTTAATGTTGATGTGTTTATTTCGACTCCCACTTTTGTTGTTTTAAGCCATAAAAACAACAACTGAATTATCACAATATATTCTCATTGGCTTAGAGATAGAATCCATAATTCTAAGCCCAGAAATGAAACTCTTAAGCCATACACCATGTAAAGTAGCCTCAAAACAGGAGACGAACTCGACTTCCATAGTGGAAGTGGCAATCAAGGTCTGCTTGGCGCTCCTCCATGATACAGCTCCATCGACCATCATAAAAATGTAACCTGATGTTGATTTGCGTGAATCAACACATCCAGCAAAGTCAGAATCTGAGTAGCCAATTACTTCCAAGTTGTCTGTCCGTCTATACATAAGCATGTAGTCTTTGGTTCCTTGAAGGTACCTCATTACTTTCTTTGCAGCTCTCCAGTGGTCTAAACTTGGATCACTCTGATATCGTCCCAATATTCCCACAACAAATGCAATGTTAGGTCTTGTGCAAACTTGAGCATACATTAGGCTTCCGACAGCAGAAGCATATGGAATGTTCTTCATTTGTTCCCTTTCAAAGTCGTTCTTCGGGCATTGGTTCAAATTGAATCTATCACCCTTCACAATGGCAGCTACACTTGGTGAACAATCCTTCATACGAAATCTCTCTAAATTTTTATTAATATAGGTTTCCTCTGACAGACCCAAGATGCCTCGAAATATGTCTCTACGGATCTTAATGCCAATGACATAAGATGCCTCACCCATATCCTTCATATCAAAATTTTTAGAGAGGAATTGTTTCACCTCATGTAGCAAACCCTTATCATTGGTTTCTAGCAAAATGTCATCCACATATGAAACAAGAAAACAAATTTTACTCCCACTAACTTTTAGGTATATACATTGATCCATAATGTTTTCTACAAGACCGAAAGAAGAAATTACATTATGGAATTTCAAATACCATTGGCGGGATGCTTGTTTTAAACCATATAATGACTTCTTGAGCTTGCAAACCAATTGCTCACTATCACTAGAGGGGAATCCTTCAGGTTGTTTCATGTAAACCTCCTCCTCTAGATCTCCATTGAGAAAGGCCGTTTTCACATCCATTTGTTGCAACTCCAAGTCAAAATGGGCTACTAATGCCATAATAATGCGCAAGGAATCTTTCTTAGATACAGGAGAAAAAGTCTTCGTGTAGTCGATTCCTTCTTTCTGAGTGAATCCCTTAGCAACAAGTCTTGCCTTGTATCTCTCAATGTTGCCCAATGAGTCTTTCTTTGTCTTAAAGACCCATTTACATCCAATGGCTTTTGCACCATTAGTCAACTCAACAAGATCCCAGACTTCGTTACTCTTTATGGAATTCATCTCTTCCTTCACGGCATCGTACCATAATTTTGATTCCTTGCAACTCATGGCTTGTGAAAATGACTCGGGATCATTTTCGGCTCCAATGTTGTAGTCAGATTATTGTAGATACACAACATAATCACTAGGAATTGATGATCTCTTTGGTCTAGTAGATCTTCTTAATGTTGTACCATCATCTTCCTGAGAAGTATGTGGTTCAAGTTGTTTTTCGAAAGTTCTTGGCAACTCTTGAACTCCTTGATTTACTAGAATATCGTCAGCATCTTGTGGAACTTCAACGATTGGTTGTTCAACACCAGATTGTACTTGAGGGGTGCTATGAACAATAATCAATCTATCACTTTAAGTGGAAGGTTGAGATTCTAAATGATCCTTCTCAGAAACTATGTTTCTGGTTTGATCACTCCCACTGATCAAGTCATTTTCAAGAAACTTTGCATTTCTTGATTCCACAATCCTAGTGTTGTGAGATGGACAATAA
>APFE031560362.1:42581-67122 GCA_000404065.3 Pinus taeda | reverse complement strand
TTTTAGATCTCCATTCAAGAAAGCAGTTTTTACATCCATTTGATGGACTTTCCAACCGTTCTGAGCTGCTAGTGCAAAGAGTGTCCGGATGGTAGTCCATTTTGTTGTGGGGGCAAAAGTCTCCTCATAATCGACCCCTTCCTTCTGTGCAAAACCTTTTGCCACAAGCCTAGATTTGTGCTTGTCAAGTGAGCTGTCAGCTTTATACTTGTTCTTGTAGACCCACTTGCAGCCAATTGGTTTGGTTCCTAATGGAGGATCAACCAGCTTACAGGGGCCGTTCTTTATGAGGGCATCATACTCCTTTTGCATCACTTCTTTCCATTCATCATGAGAAGCAGCTTCTTTAAAGGAAGTTGGTTCATAACCTGTAGACAAATTCAATTCACAATCATAAGAAACATCCATATCAATAGGTGAATTAGAGTCATCTACATCACCTCCATTTTGCCGGTTTGAATTTCTGGTTCATGTCTTTCCAACTTCATAAGGATGAACACTTTCAAGTGTCTTTGTCAGCCACTTTGGGGGACCTTTCTCAGATGGTCCAGGCTGCTCCGTTGATTGAGTTGGGACTGAGTCAAGATTGAGTCTCCCAATTCTATCAATTACATCACTTAAAGCATCATCCGTTGTTGGAGTTTCATGCAGGGGAGAGTGTTCTTCAGAAGAAGATTCCACATGTTGATCTAGTATAGGAATCCCCCCTTCAAGATGTGGAATCTGATTATCAAATTCTTGAAATGATTTTGCTTTTGCGAATCTATCCAAGTGATCAAGTTGCTGCTCAACAACATTGTTAGTTTTGGATGATTCAATAAAAATTACATCTCTAGATACAACAAACTTCTTATTTACTTCATCATAGAGGCGGTATTATTTGGAGGCGTTTGAATACCCCAGAAAGATACACTTACGACTTCTAGCACCAAGTTTGTTTCTATGTACCTTTGGTATCAAGGCATAACAGGTGGAACCAAAGACCTTGAGATGCTTTACCAAAGGAACATATCCATACCACATTTCATATGGGGTCTTGTTTCTTATATCATTAGATGTACATATATTCTTTATATATGCATCACATAGAACAGCATCAACCCAAAACATTATCTTTACATTTTTTAAGAAGAGCATGGATCGTACCATATTTAAGATTGTCCTATTCATTCTTTCATCTACACCATTCTATTGGGGATTATAAGGCACAATTGTTTGATGTTTGATCCCATGTTGGCAAAGATAGTTTTCAAATTCATTCGATGTGTATTCTTTTCCATTATCAATGCGAATAGACCCAATATGAGATTGTGCATCATTTTCAATCCATTTATGAAAATTCTTGAATGTTTGAAAAGCATCAGATTTGTTCATCAATAAATAAACCCAACACATTCTAGTGTAGTCATCAATAAATGTCATGATATATTTATTTCCATTTGCAGAAGGAACGGGCATTGGACCACATAAATCTGAATGAATGAGTTTAAGCTTCCCATGTGCTCTTGAATGTGAGTCATGAAAGGACTGTTTGCTATGCTTTCCTAGAATGCATGCATCACATTGCTTAAGTTTTCTAGGAATTGTAGGCAAACCAACAACACCATTTTTCTTCAATAAGCGGAGACTGACATAGTTTAAATGTCCAAATCTAGCATGCCATAATAAACTTGATGGAAGTGTACCTTCTTCATGATGAGAAATATATGAGAAATGTTGTGCATGAGCAGATGCTCCTTGCAGTTTGAAAAGTCTTTCTTCTTCTATTCCCCTCATGACAAGTGAGTGATCAAATGCTTTTCTCACCTCAAGCTTGCCATCAAACATATGAATGGAGTGACCTTGCTGGTGGATGTGGACCAAGGACAACAAGTTTCTCTTGAGCTGTGGGAGATATAAAACATGATCAAGAATAAAGTCTGAGAGACCAGGCAGTTTAAGCCTGATTGTGCCAAGTCCTGATGGCTTGATTTTTGACTGATCTGCAAAGTATACTACTCCATCAACATTATTAGTGAAATCTTCAAAAAAGTCTTTTCTATGAGTCATGTGACAGGTTGCTCCTGAATCAAGCAGCCAATCATTTTTCCAAGAAGCAAGTGAAGTGTTAAACAAATATTCATTTATTCCAATGTTACATTGTGCCTCAATATAGTGAGCGGATTCAGGTGCTTTACCTTTGTCTGTATCATCAGTTTTACCTTTCTGTTGGTTTCTTCTCTGCTCAATTTTGTCCCATGGTAGCTTGCATGTAGAGGCATCATGTGATCCATTTCTTTTGCAGCGAATACAATGTAAATCTGCCTTTTGTCCTTGAGAATGTCTGCCCCCCCTGCCTCTGAAGTATCTTCCTCTTCCTCTTCGTCCACCTCTTCCTCTTGTAGAATCTTGAGCAGGATACTTTTATTTATGAGCCAGGCATACAGTCTCTTCAGAAGATTCAGGGGTTGTCTTCTTTCCAGAGGCTTTTTCTCTTTCAGCAAACTTTTTCACAAGAGAGTCAAAGGTTATATCCTTGAGATTTCCATTTGCTTGCAAAGACTCGAGATAATTGGATAAAGTGCCTTGAGAAAAGAAATAAGAGAGATATCCAACTCAACTTTAGTGGATTTGATATCATGCATTATAGAATTTATTTCAGATGCAAGAGCAAGAGGATCATTATTTTGCAGTTCAAGAGTGAAGAGTTTAATCATAAGTTGGACGACTTGAAGTGCAGAATGTGAGTCATAGAGTTCTTTCAGCTTTTGTAAAGCTTCAAAGGCAGTTGAATATGATGAAATGTGGCGACTCACCTCCTTATTTATAGATGCTGTGATTAATGCATATGCTTTGTTGTTCTTGTTTTCCCAGATGACCAGCTCTTTGTCTGATGTAGGCTTTTCTGGGTCACTGTCTCCTTCTCCGACACCCACTCCTTTCCACAACTCATTGAAGATGAGGGTGTGTTGTACCATCCGGGACCAGTCAGGATAGTTCTCCTTGCTAGTGAGAACTATCCCTATCATAGAGATGATTGAATGCATTCTGTTAAAAGCTTACTTCTGCTGATATAAAAAAAAAAACTTTTATGAAAAAAATAAACTGCTGCTATATGGTCAAATTTTCTGCTGCTATCCTCGGCATCTAAAAGTATGAGAAATTTCTGCTGCTATACCATTTAAATATATCTCTTTACAGTTTTCAAAGTTTATATAAATGAAACTGCGCATTTAACATGTACAGCGTTTCAATCACTAGCTTTTCAAACTGCGCATTTAACATGTACCAAACTGAGCATTCTCATAGCATACCATAACTTATTTAAAAAAAAAGGCGTTTCTACCAGCAACACCATTTTGATATCAAACAGACTCAGATAAATCATATGATAAGGATTGCTCCACCAACAACTGATACCACCGTTCTAGTTATCATATTCAAAATACTACTAAAAGACAAAATGGCCTCTCCAAGCTCTATCCACCTTCCCAGAAGTAATCGCAATCTCAACAATCATATACCATTGTAAAGATCACTGGCCAAGAAGCTCTTAGCAAATCCTTACAAAACACCTGAATATAATTCACGTCATTTCTGATAACATAAACATGGACGCTTAATATATATTGGCATCTCAACTGGTAAAAGATCAGAATTACATATGAATCATCGAAAGTACTTTGACACTCTTAACTCATATAACTTTTCCATGTAGGTTGGCAAGTCTCTTGTTTTTCTTTATACTACCCCGACGGAATTCGCAGCTAACTCTCTTAGCCAGATTCGAAGCTATAACCATAACCTACGTAAAATCTCAGAAATCTCAAAGTAAAATTAAATGATTCTGTACAACAACGTTTCATATACCAGCTACAACTCCTTTCAACACATAGGAACCAGCAGTCATATGTCAAATTCGCTCATATATCAACAGCATTTTTTTTTTTTTAATATAGATATCAAATTGCATTTTTCTTTAGATACATATCAGCTCAATACAACAGCGTTACCTTCAGGTACGTGTTTCTCTCTCTCAGATGTTTGGTATGCAGCTTCAGGCAGCGTTTCTCTCTCTTAGACGTTTGGTATGCAGCTTCAGGCAGCGTTACCTTCAGGCAGGCGTTTCCTTTAGGTGTTGGACAGAGGAGCAGAAGACAGGCAATGGACAGAGGAGTTACAAAGCAAGGTTAAAAAAAGAACCTGGGATCTGTGCTCTGATACCATGTCAGGCCAGGAGTAACTCCAAAAAACTGATTCGTTTATTCATTTAGCCAGCTATCTATTATATACATGAATGTGATTGTTCAGTTCATCTTCTTGATGACTGTTCACATTCAATTCCCCCAATCACTGAGGATTAGGTGTCAACACTAATTTACAGTATCTTATAACAAGGCAAAAAATTAGTCATATTTCTTTGGTCATTAATTGGTTTCAAACTATGACTAAAATTTGCATATATATGACTATTAGTAGCTAATTTATAGTATCTTATAACACGACCAAAATTTTGGTCTTATTTCTTTGGTCATTAATTGGTTTTCTAAGGTGATCATATAGTAAAACATTTTGTCGTATATTTGGTCATTAATTTTGGCAATTAATGACTAAATCAATGAATAAATTAATGACCAAATTTATAACTAAATATACTACTAGAAGATAAAATTGAGTCAACAAATTAATGACTACGCTAAGAACGGCTAAAATTTGGTCGCGTTATAAGATATTGTAAATTAGCTACTATTGGTCACCAACTGAAAAATGGTCATTTACATGCAAATTTTAGTCATTTTTTTAGTAACTAATTAGCCATTTTGTACTAGTGTTTAGTAAACACATTCCTGATGTATTTACGCTGATAGGAATCTCTTTTTTAAAATGTTCATGCCAAGCATTAGCTACCCTTTTGTCTCTAGGTTGACATCTATCTCGTTGGTTTGAGAATGACATCTGTCCTCGTCTAAATGCATAACATATGTCCATAGTTGAAATGTGTTACACAGTTACACTGGTCTTTTAGTGTGGTCATCCAATGAAGCAAATGGATGACTTGTGGGGTCTTTGACGACCCTTGAGGGTTTTGGTCTTTGAAAATATGCTTATGGACGAGAGAGATATAGTTTATTCACGACCTCCTGTTGAAATTATTTTCCCATCCATCCATTCATTTATTCAATATTTATTTTATTTTATTTGCATTTTGGTGGGATGCTCTGCACGAGTGCAGTCTACAACCACTCAGCTCAACATGATGTGGTGAGTCCAACCTTGTCTCGACTCATGTATACTTTTAATTTTGGATGTTTTTATTCACTTCTTTGCAATTTATTTCATGGATGTTGCGATGGTGGTGAACGAAATTCAATCTGAATTTCATTGTTACTAGGATTCAAATTGTATTTAGTTTTTAGTTCATTGCTCCAGTATTTTCTCTGGTTATCCTGTCGAACCTACACTATCTTTCCTTCTGATATTTCTTTGATGTTTATTGTAGTCTAAACAAGAGACAAATAAAGGGTCTGCACATTTTACTTAGGTTCAATAATATGAGGTAGTATTTTTGGTTATTACGGTTGAACATACATGGAATAACTAGATCTCAGGTGTAGATTCATTGCTCCAGGTATTGTGCAGTGATGTGGGTCCTGCCCCTCTGCTCAAGCCAAAAATGAATGTGCATTTGTTCTGCAAGAATATCACTACCTCAGACACAAGCACTCAATGGAGCTTCTCCATTTTCAGGAAGGTCCTCCTCCTCTGCTAAACTAAAAATGAATGTACATTTGTTCTGCAAGACTCTCACTACCTTAGACTCAAGAACTCATGGGGGCTTCTCTATTCTCAGAAGGCAAGTTGTTGAGTCTCTTCCACCTCTAGTTTGTTGTTCTTGCTTGAGCCCATGCTCTATAGCTTTCAACGAGGGTTTCTAGAAAATAATGTTTACTTTTGTTTTTCAACCTTTTTATGTGCAGGACATGTCACAAAAACACTCAAGTTTCACATAATTTTTTACTCACTAAACCATTCTCCCCAATTCTTTCCAAAATGTCACTTTAAATTGAGAGGGGGGCTAACTCCATTTCATCTATTTTTGACCGGCTTACATTGATTTGAAGTGAATTGTGGTGATTTTTTTGAGGTCTGTTTGAGTTTAAAATATGTTGTTTTAAATGCGTTCACTTTAGCTAAGATGATACTTATGTAAACTTAAGTGTGCTAATTTATATGAGGTCTGTTCTACTTTAAATTTTTCCTTTTGAATCTCGTAATATTGTTAGAAGTAGTCACTAATGAGATAGACAGGAGTTAAATCTGCTATTGTTGCCAAGGAGTTTATAGTTCAATGGTGAGAGCATTAAATCCGCTATTGTCACCAAGGAGTTTGTAGTTCAATGGTGACACCAATGGAATTTCAAGACAACAAGCAGGGTTTCAATACTGTTGGGCATTTTCATATCCTCACCCTGGATGTACCAAAGCACAAACATAATTTAGAGATAACCGTTGTAGAGAAGAAGATGTTTTCAATTTTGGGTAGTCGGATTTCTTGTTCAGTGAGGAAAGATTTTTTATGAAATTCAAGAGAAATGCTTTAATTGGACTATTACTACAAATAAAAATATGCATTTTAACATTAGTAGGTTTGTGAAAATGCCATTCTCATATTTTAGTTAACATAGGTCAAACAAATGAGTTTTTTCCATTAGTATGTTTGCACTTTTCACTGAGACAATTGTGAATCCTTCTTTGGGAGACGAAAGAGCTGCCTAGATAATGAGTTTATGTTGTCTTCTCTTAATTGTTAATATTTCTTTTTGGAACAATCAAAGTGAGTGCTTTATTCTCACTAGAAATAGGAAAATATGTAAAATATAAAATCTCGAGACTATTGTGAATCCTGTTTTGGGAGATGAAAGAGTGGCCCAACTAATGAGTTTATGATGTCCTCTCTTAATGATTAACCTTTCTTTTTGGAATAAACAATGTGAAAATCTTCTTAGATAATGAGTTTATGTTGCCCTTTCTTAATTGTTAACCTTTCCTTTTGGAATAAACAACGTGAGTGCCTTATTCTCACTAGAAATAGGAAAATATGTAAAATATAAAATCTGCAAGCAACTGTGATTCCTTCTTTGGGAGATGAAAGAAATGCCTAACTAATGAGCTTATGATGTCCTCTCTTAATTGTTAACCTTTATTTTTGGAATAAACAATGCAAGTTATTTATTCTCACTAAAAATAGGAAAATATGTAGCTTATTTTGTCAAAGCTTACATCCATGAATCTAGTATGAAGAGAAAGATCTGAAGAAGCACTAGATTTAAACAAAAATATCACTGAAGCCACATAGGAATCTGTAAGTGGTCCTGCAAATCTGTTGAGTCATATCTTAGATTTACAAATCTTCAAATTTTATGTAAGACTAGATATATGTAATTTTTTCTACACTTACACATATGTTAAATACACTTGAATGCATCTATACATGAGATTTTTTGGAAATATAATTTTAACCATCAATATTACTGTAAATTTATTTATTTGATGTAATTGTTGGGATATAACAATTTGAATTTAAGAGAACTACTTTGGCATTTTTTTGCAAAATTCATCTTAATTTTCATTATGGGCAATAAAAAAATACATTAAACTATATACATAATGTCGACAGAGCTTGAACATACATGTTGTACCTTCTAAGTAGAAAAGGAAAGGTAGCATGTTAATTTTAGTTTCAACCTAAAGAAAATCTACATTTTTTTCCAAAATGTCAATCTTATTCAAATATGAACAACCGATTGTCATCTAAATGTTGTAACTTCTTCCAAATCAAATAAATTATTGGAACCAAGTCACTCTTACTTTTCCTCATGTGCATTTCCTTCTATTTTAACTTACAAGAAATTAGAGTGCATCTTAAACAAATTCTTTTGGAAAGCAGGGCGGGAAGCAGAGCCCATTAAGAAAAAATGAAAAAATCATTGCTTGGTCGATGGCCCTCATCTAAAACTTTCTTGTAAATCATGTGAGCTTTATTATGTTTACCAAACTGACATAGGTGACCAATTAGAGTGCCATAAATGGTAAAGTCAGGGGCAATACAATCGAAGATATGGAGAGCATCCTTAAAGTTCTTTATCTTTCATAATCGAACAATCAGAGTACTGGTAGTCCTCAAAATGAGAAACTGGCTTCAATCGTATTAAGAAAGATTTGAAGGGATTTATCTATCCCATTGAGCTTTAATGGTTCATTGACAGTTTTACCAATAATGGGTTGATCATCAAAATACCCTTCATCAAGCATCCATGTCAACTATTCTTTAGCCTCCATAGTTCTCCCTGATCTCGGATACCCATAAACTAAAGTTTTAAAAGTAAATAAGTCTAGATGTAATTCTTCTTTGACCATTTCATTACAAATATCGCGTGCTATATCCAACAATTTTGTTATGGAGAAAGCATTAATCAAAGTTTTATATGTCACCAAATTAGGAAAATTAACATTCTGTCTTATCTCCTTCAATAAACCGATAGCAGATTCTATATGTTCGACCTTAAACAAAAATACAACCATTTGATCATAGGTTACCAAGACATGACTGCAACCTTTCCCTATAGTAATTTTGATTGCAAAGAAAAAATCGAAAGAGAATGATTTCTAATAACATAACCTGTTTTTTCCATGTCGAAGAATATACACTCTGCCATCTTCTTCAAGTACTTCTTCCCCCTTGAGCTCAGATTCTCCTTGCAAAGAAAAAGAATCAATGTATTTCAAGCAAAACATTATGCGGTAAACCTCACACATTTAATACACAAGTAAAGATTACAAGCTTTTTGCAATCTACCAATAATACAATAAACATCAATTCACTAGATGTAGTTGACTAGACATGGGTCACATCCTCGATATTTCATTTCTTGCTCAATTTTATGTGCAAGATAGGATTGTAATCTTTGTGGTTCTATTCAATTAAGGTCTTGTAAAAATGACAAAATCAGGTACAAGTTTCCTCTTAACTTGCAACATCCCTCAATGGAGATTTGACTTTGATCTTGGATGACATTTGTTAAATATGGATAATTGTGAAGGGCCATGTTGGATTGTGACATTTATTAATGGCTATGCCTTATTTTGGAATTCATTTTGTTTGACTTATGATGCTTTTATTTTTTCTTTAATGTTTATATTGCATTGTAACGTTCACAAGTGATTATGTCATAATTTTACTTTAAAAGGTTGAATTCAATTTCATGCCACATTGTGACACTAAGATTCTTATAATATAGTTATATCTATCTGATGTTCATATTAGTTGAGTTAATTCATATTATTATGTTCCTTAATCCTTATGTCACATTGTGACATTGAGTTATGCCAACTTGCTATGTTCCTTAATGGTCATGCTGAATTGTGACACTGTCTTAAATTTGTTGTGTTTCTCAATGGTTATATTGAATTGTGATATTCACCAAGGGTTATGGTGTATTAAAATTTTCCACAATAGTATTGTGAAATTGGGGCATTCACCTTGTTTGACTTATTTTATTTTTCTATGTTCCTAGATTGTTATGTTGAAGTGCTATGCAACATTATGTTTTTTTCTACTACAGTTGAATTATTGCACCTATGTTTGAAAGAAACACCTCTAAGACTCTGCATTGATAATGGGAAGCTAAATAAACTATGGTGTTGTTTGTAAGGAAGAAATATGGCACCCTAAGACTCTCCATTGATAATATGTAGCTAAATAAACTGACTATTAAGAATAAATACTCATTGCCTCGAATTGATGATCTATGTAACAATCTTGGTGAAAATTCAATTTAATAAAAGTTATTAAAGGAAAAATAATAACCATGGTTATGGGATGCTTAGTCCAAACTGAATGTTAGAAAGACATCCTAGTGTGGGTGTTCATTTGGTTTAATATGGCTAAGGAAATTGGCAAAGGTAATGGCAAAGGCTATGGAAAGGAAAAATAACATTTTTGGCAAATTATTTATGAATTTATAGGAAATTAGGAGAAAAGGAAGTTGAAAGGTCACATGTTACATGTGAGGAGGAAAATGAAGGAATATAATGGAAAATGAAGAAAATAGAGGCCTCATCGTTAAAAAGGCTTCTAAGGATCAGTTTGTACCTTTTGTCAGTTTAGTTTTGGAGCTCTCTCTCTATTCTCTCTCTGTCTCACTCTTGGACACTTAGAATTTTCTTGGAGCACTTTAGCATTAGATCAAGAAAAGAAAAGAATGCAAGAGGAAGCAAAGATCAAGCAGGGAAGAGAAGGATCTAGTAGCTATAACGAGATTATTTGCAGGTATTGATTTACATATGTGATTTCCTTGCTATCATGGTTACACATGTGCATTCTTGGTTCTCTTGCTATCAAGGGCATGGGTTTTTCTAGGTGTGATAACATTTCAGCCTAGCCTTGTCATTTCTGGATAGCCATGGTGTGGTGGGTTCTTTTGTATGTGGTTGAGCTAGATTTTTGGATGGACTCAAAGATGATTGGGGTGGTCTAAGGATTATTCACAAGGCCTAGGAATCCCAGGATGGGATACACGGTAAATCCTGATTGTGAACACCTTGATTGAGCCTAGGAATCCCTTGACTGCTGAATGACAGGATACGCGGTAAAGCTTAGTGGTGAGTACCCTTGATTGGGCCTAGGAATCCGAGGATGAGATGCACGGTAAATTCTGAGAGGGTGGAGACCTCGTAGGCCAAGAAATCCCTTGACTAGTAATGGCGAGATACACGATAAAATTGAGAGGTTTGGAAAAAGAAATAACTCATGGTGTAGGTGGAGAGATTCGGCGACATCCATTCTTGTTTTTGACCTAGTGATCCTATGAGGATTGCGGTAAATATTGGTATTGTGTGTTTATAGTTTATGGCCTAGCGATCCGGTGGTTATTGTGGTAAAGTCTGGTTCTATTGTTGAGGGTGAGGTGGTGTAGCCTTAGGAAGCCCTGGTTGATTTGGGTTGTAAGTCCCACATCATGCCTGGAATATGGCACGAGCGTGATTTGCTGAAAGAAAGATTTGGTTCAACCAATCTATGGTTGGGTGGTACATGGAAGTCACAAATCTGATTGGCCTAATCATTCATTAATAATAACTATTTATCCTTCGTATTTTATGAGAAAATGTACTGGTTCATATGAGGCATTTATGGCTGATGTATCCTTGTTATTTCTATTGGTTATATGCTAGTTATGAGCATGTTTTATGATAGTGATGATGTATGGCTCTCATCATGTTTTGATTTGTAAATGAATGTACAATGAATATATGACCTAATAGATGATAATGTAGCTAATGCGATAAGGCATCAATTCTTCTTAGTGATTATCAGATAAGTATGAGACCCCTATGCTCAAATCTGTTGTTATGATCTGTAGAGTGCATATTTGTGACATGTTTGACGAAATTCTTACATGGCTAGTAGGGGTCTAACCAAGTATTTATTCAAGTATTTGCATTTGTTTCTATGTTAATTTTTAATCTTGAAAGTTTCATGGAGTTCTTGGCAGCTGCCTGAGTCTTGACCTTGAAAAATTGGCATAGAATCCGGGGTCACAGGCTCAGAACTAGCTGAAAAAGACCCTAGTTTCTTGCATGTCCATGCTGTGAGAGCGACTAGAGGGCCCCAATTGCATGCATGCCCATGTCATGGGAGCGAATGAGGCTCTAGGGCAGTGAAGTGTCAATTTATCACAAGGGTTGATCACCTGAAAGGGTTGGTTGGCTCCTGTAGGTTCTGTGGTATATGTAGAAGGTCAGATTGGTTGTGTTGTGTCAGTTCCACTTCCTTAACTGTACATGGGAGTTGAATCAAATTGTAGTAGCCTCTCGTCACATGTTTACCCTAGTAGACTGGTTAACTTAGGTAAATGTGGGAGGATGGTGTTACAAATTTGTTCAGTTTAAACCAGGATCGGTTGGTCGTCCCTAGATTACGGACTATCTTCTTGAAGTAAGGTTTGGTGGCCCTTCGCCTATATTTTCTTGGTGAAGTTGAGATTAAAATTTTGGTCTCTCATTTTTTGATCTAGGTTGTCCTAGGTTCTAAATATTCATTACACTATTGCGGAGGTTCTCGTTAAGAGATGGGTTGATAGTTGATGGTAGAGTTTGCTATATTTTTTTAAGTTTTGGGGCTCAGTCACGAATCAACCCCACATGAGGATATTTACTTTGTTTTTCTCTTTTTGGATTGCATGTACACTAATTTTTTGCATTTGCACGGCCACAACGTTCCTACTCTAATTCTTCTGAATATAACCCTATCACCATTTCTTTTCCCTTACAGGTGCTCATTTGGTCTCCCGGTTTCTAAAATTGTTCTCTCTTCTGAAAATATAAAACTTTATAGTTATGTCAAAGCCTTGTCTTAAGGTACTCATAAGTTATTTCCAGACATCGTGTTTCCATTATTTTAGGAGTTTTGTTGTACGATTCTAATCGGCTCATGGCTGCAGTTATGTCTGTCATAATATTTTTTCTGAACTTCATTGTTTGCCCATCATGGCACATGACAATCGATGTAAAAGTGTAATTTATTGATATGGCCAAACAACCTGATATTTTTCTATAAACCATGCTTTAAGTCCTTAAGCTCTTTTTACTATTCACTATTACAATGGATATGGTTTGGATTTATATAAGCTACTTGCTATTTATGACTTCATGAAAGTTTCCAAAGTTATGTTTAACGGAATTTGCTGATATGGGTTTTTTGTCTTCATGCTTATTTATGATTTATATGCCATATTTATTGAATTTATTATGAGTACATGGTTTAAGAGTTTAAATATTTGGTTAGATAGTTGCATTATATCCTGGTTAAACACCGTCAGACTTTCATAATGACTATGCCAGGATTTTGTCCTGTAAGGCTTGTCTTCTTAATATTTATACATATAATATTTCTGGTTGGAACTACCTCTCAACAACTGGGTTCACTTGACCCTACCAAGATGCTAACTTTTCCATGACTAGGGTTCTCAACAACCCATTACCAAATTGTTGTCAGGTCCTTTCCTTTATTATAAGGACAAGTCAAGACCCCTGTATTATTAAAAATTCCCCTTTTATTTATAATATCACTTCTGGTTTCCAATCCAAGAACATAGAATAAGGTTTTTGTTTCTATTAGTTACATCTATAAGAGAATATTCATAGACTATCTTAGATACTAATTTTCACAATTTGTATACACCATGTTGGGCGTGGCATCCCCCCCAAGGCATGTTTTGGGGCTTAAAGCCCAGTTTTGACCAAGTCCATTGTAAAGACTCTGCAATTTGTGGGTACAGAGCGCGAAGTCATTATAGAGTCATAGGGTTGTCCATCCTTGTTTTTGTACTGTAATGTCGGTTTGAAAGGTCTACCCATGGTCCGGATTATATAAATAGAGCGAAGCTATAAGTGTAGAAAACAGTTAAGAAGAAGCGAAAAGCATGATGAGTCTAAGGAAGTGATTGAGTCAAAGTGTAAGTTTTGTCTTTGGGTCGTAGAGTAGGAGAACGCTCTACAACTGAGTGCACAAAGGCCTAGTAGTCCGCAGCTGAGTGCGCAGGGCAGGTCGAGTCTGTAACTGTGGGAAGAATTAATAAAAGAGAAGTTATACCTTATTTCTGTGTATCTTTTCCTGTCTTATGTATCATTGGGCATGAATTGAAAGTTTACTATTTATTTGCTATGCAAACTCATATGAATGTGCTGTATAAATAAATATAACATAAGGCAACCATTTACGCAAAGATAACTAACTAGTGTAAGAAGATAAGTAAGATCTCGGGTATGACTTAGGGAAATAGTGCAGAGTGTCGCTCCAGCAGCGTGGAAGCCCCACAACCCCTAGTTAGGGCTGCGTGAAGGTGAATATACCAAGGCGCAAAGGCCAGGGAAGCACGCAAAATAACCTGCGCACAGGGACTAACAGTTGGACTGAATCAACCCCTCATACATCTCAAGGGTGTGAAAACCTGGTTCTAGCACCCTTACATACTACTTCGGGTGAGACCTTAGTACACACTCCGCGGACCGTTACCGAAAGGGCTAGTAGTATAGGGATTTATTTCGCTAATTAACTTTGAGCCTGGGTCAAGCCGCAACAAGCCGACAAATGGTTCCATTGCGAGGGCTGAGATCTACATAGAGATGTCTGATGTCATATCATTGGAATCCAACTAAGAAAGGAATTGAAGATTGGTTGGAAAGGAAGATTCACGAGTTCGCGATGCAGGAGAACAGGAATCCATGACTATCAAAATAAGAGTGGTTAGATTGCTACTTATACACAGAGATCCATGAAATTTTCTTCGTGTATTTCCCTACTGAGCTATACAAGTGGATCATGAAGCTAGTAGATAGCCAAGGAAGGTGCAAGCTCGACAAACCGATTGCTTGGACCCCATAATTGGTGCGCAGATTGGAAGCATTGGAGGATAAGATCGCATGCGCTATTAACCACTGGATCGATCAAATTATAGGAGGATTCATCACTGAGTTCGCAGTAGATACTTTAGTCAACTATAGCAAGGCAGAGCGACGCTTCCTCAAAGGACCGTGAGGTAAGTACGTTAAGTCTTTAAACAGTTGGATTAAAATGTTACTTTGTGAAAAGTAGGTTATGTGAATAAATTGATGTTTGTGGCTATGTGAAGTGGGAGAATTTACAAAAAGGAAGGTAGTGCAAAACTAGAAACTACCCCCTTGATTTCACCTCTGCGAGGGGACGAGGAAGAGCTCGTGAAGGTCTCACCAAGAAGTGCGATCAATTTGATAAGACAGAGGATTCCACACATACCACTCCCACCAACACTACTGTCAGTTTCACCTTCTTCAACCCCATCTTCGCCCATACCACCTCCACCACTGCAAGTTAATATGGCAAGCACGATAAAGTTGCCAGTGTTCAAGGGAGTAGTAAATGAAGATCCGGACTAGTTTTGGTTTGTGATAAAAGCTGTATGGGATGCGTAGGGAGTTATGAATGATAATATAAAGAAAGTAATGTTGGTTAGTGCTTTGCAGGATCGTACACTCACATGGTACATTAAGTATTCCAATGACAATCCGAATGCAGGGATCACGGATATCTAAACTACGCTAAACAAAAAATTTAGCAGGTCAAAGTTAGAGGCGCAATCAATCATTGGGTTCAAGGAAATGATAATGCTACCAGGCGAAACGCCTTAGGAGTTGGATCAGAGACTGAAGTGCACAATTCAGGAAGCTAACATGACATTAACGGATGGACAACACCAGGAATGGTTTGTAGCATTGTTAACACTGCATCTGAGGAACGCGCTGTCACAACAGAGGCTAACAACTTAGGCCTAGGCCTTGGAGATCGAGATGAGACTGCACAAGATCCCGATACATGATGCCAACCTGGGAGTTCAATATATTCACGTGCAATTGAAAAACTTGTTCCTTGACATGCAGAGTCTAAAACAAGACAAGATAGCTCGCCCAAAAGTGCGTGACGAGGTATGGTGCATAAAGTGAAAGGGTCAGGGACATGACAAGGACCACTGCGCAGTGTTCGTAAATTACCTCATGGGAGGAGGACTAATGCCATTGAGACCAGAGGCACAATCAGGACCTAATGCAGTGCCTGCATTGTGGTGCCCAATTTGTCAAATAGGAGGAAAGCATGGTACAGATAAGTGCCATCTATTGCAAAAGTACACGCAGAATTCAAAACAGTTTTTCTGTAATTTCTGTAGATCAGTGGGACATGATGAGTGCACCTGTAGAAGTTATGAGCTGATGATGGATAGGAATCCTACCTACAAAGTTTAGGCTGAAATACGGCCCCTTAACTAAAATGCATGGATGGTACAAATCCGATTTCAGGGGCGCAGACAAGGTTGAGGTGGAGGAAGACCTAGAAGAGGTCGCGGACAACTCATATGTTACAATTGCGGAGGGGCAGGACATTATGCCTATGATTGTATGAATCTAACACATCCATCATGCTTTTATCGTACATTGTTTGATCATGAGATGGAGGATTGTCCCACACTAATAACACGGCTACATGATAAATGAGTGCTCCAACCTCCCCCAACTTAGAACTTGCAAATGATGAGGTCTGAGTTGTGCGAGGAAGACCCTAATGTGAATATTGTGCTCCGAAGTGGAATTACGATAGGGGATGACAAAGGCAAGCAACCTAAAGATAGTACTTGGGTTCGCAAGGCTCTGACGAAAGAACGAGAGTTTGATTTGGAGCGTGTTAAGGAAACCTTCATGGAAGACAGGAAGAGCTTTGCTGATGCCTCGACTTCAAGAAGCAAAGACAGATCGGAGCTGGAAATAGACCCATCGATGCTCACAATGTTCCTGGAAACACATATGAAGCTGTTGTGTGACAACAAGGCTATAAAGGGACTACAGGAACTTATAAATAGATGCGTTGGGACTGTGCGAGGAGAACCACGCCTAGTCTGGAAGATTGGAAAGCATGCGATGAGGACGGGATGGGAGATGAGATTGACCATGCAAATTGGAGAATATGAGATGGACCAAATGATTCTGGACCTAGGATCAAATGCGAACATTCTGCCGAAGAAAACATGGGAGCGCATGGGGAGGCCTATGCTATAATGGTCTGCTACCCAACTACAAATGGTGAACTAGCAGAAGATCCTACCTATGGGAGGGTTGCAGGGAATCACAGTGGATATCGAAGGATCAAGTGCACTAGCAGATTTCGAAGTGATAGAGATTGTTGATGATAGCAATCCCTACCCAGCACTATTAGGAATAGATTGGGCCACTGACATGAATGGGGTGATAAATCTGAGGAAGTGCAAGATGATTTTTGAGAAAAAGTCTTTCCACGTAGCTGTACCGTTGGACCCTCCAGAAGGATCACTCTACATGGAGCCAGTGCGTGACTATGAAAGTGACGATGACTTGGACTCCATCTATAAGATCATTACGCGAGAGCAATACTGGGTAAATCCAATCGTGGATGGATGAATATCATGGGAGTGTGAGAGCTCCTATACATCAGATTCTGACGAAGAGATAGAGCGATGACAGAACTGGTTAAATGAGGTAAACACGCTGAACTGTAACATGGTGACCAGATCGTTGCACTGCATATCAATAGAGGTAAGGTATCTACCTACGTATGATGGATTAAGCGAGGTAGATGACTTCTTGAATATATTTGAAAGAGAGGTGTCAGAACAACAACATCTCAAAGCTTTGAAATGGGTATTGCACACTACGCTCGAGAGGTGGTGGGGTACACACCAAGGGAGCTTTGAGGATTGGTGTGAATGCAGGAGAATGATGCACATTTGGTTTGGGAAGCCTCAGATGTGATTCATAGACTAGAAGACTGGAAGGAGCGATCCATGCGTGCACCTTTCTAGATGGGTGTAGGAATATGTTACAAAACCTGCGCGGATGCATACAGACTTCACGTTAAGAAACACCGTCAGTAAGCATGTGCGGGTGAGGAAATTGAGCGAATGACCTCTCAGGTTGGAACAGTATAGTATGGAAAGAGTGGGTGGGCAGAAAGTTATCCACACAGAAGTCTTTAAAAAAGTATGTAAAGCACTGAACAAGGTACACTATGTGCAATAAACTGATTGGGACTTGTGCGTACCAGCAGTTTTGTGGGCTTATAGGACAACGTGCAAGAAACTGACGAAGGAGGCACCTCTGAGGCTGGAGTGGGGAGTGAATGTTGTAATCATCGTAGAATATAAAATGCCTTGTTCGCTCATAGCAACACTGGTAGATACGACGGTTCGTGGAGCCTTGTAAGAAGGGATCATGCAACTGAACGAAGAAAAATGCTTGGGACCTGAGGAAGAAATCTGACAGGGTGATCTTAGGCTCCAAGAACTAATGAAAGATAAGGTACGATTAAGGGAGAAAAGTGATTTGTTTGAAGCAAAATCCAAGAAGCTTGAGGATGGGGTCAAGAGGGATTTTCTCGATAAAGAACCCAAGGTGATAAAACAAGGCGTGCACAATCACATCAATGAATTTGGGGACTATCGCCAAGAATTGATCAGCCTAATGCCTTGGATTGGACCAAATATTACTAAACAGATCAACCATGGTGGCACGATGCTAATGATAAAGTGTGCAGCGCAACCAATAACAATAGAAGGTGGGTATTTTCCAGGAAAAGTGATGGATGACTGGATGAAACCATATACAGGTGGTGCAAGCACCTTACTAGTTGTGGGGAGTACAGTGTTAGTGCTACAAGCAGTTGAAAGGAGGCATGGGACTATAAACTACTATGCCCGGGAGCTGCGAGCAGAAGCTAAGTGTCACACAGACCACTACCACGCATGGGGGGTTTTTCTGCCGTGCGGATTGGCTCGGAAGTGACCATTGGAGTCACTATTCATGATGTGATGCTTGACTTGAGACCAAAGGGAATGGGTGGCAGGAATTTAAGACATACCTTATGGGAAAGATTTGGGAAAATCTTCCACTAAGGGAGTATTAATGAACTAGATTTGGGGGCAATGGTCGAATTTAAATTCAAAAGACGTTATACATCACAAAGGGCTACCTAGCAAACAACACTTGGTCATTTATGAATTGAGCTATCATATGCCTCGCGTTATCTAAGCCGAGACCTATTTGCCCTGTGCAGAGCATTGATTGAGCCCCTGATTGTGTGATTAAGAGATTTATAGACTAGCAAGATGATCACATCAGAAGAAGCTAGATCACCGCCGAAGAGGCTGCGCTGGCCCTGATTGTGGAAGATGTCCCTGAAGGTGTTAGGATTGTGGCAGAAATCCCTAAATCACCGCGCACGACGAGGCCAAAGAAGGATAAAGAACCAATGATGCTGGTGCATGTGTCCCCACAAAACCTGCTGCACACCAGATTAACAATGGAGGAGAAGGGGAAAGCAGTTAAATTGAAAATCAACGAGAAGGAGGAAGACTTAGAGGGCCTCATAATTGAAGAAGATGAGGATGAGGGCATGGAGGAAGAAACTGAGCTTGTGCATCCTCCAACAAAGCTACCTGCATATATCCCCCAGTGTAAGGGGAAGGAAAAAGTGCCCAGGGAGCTCGACAAGAGTAAGAGCTCTCTACAGACTCTGCTCCTCCCAGACGACATCATCTTTAAGGGCACACACCTGGGACAGGTGCCAAGTTTGAAATTTGAAGATTAGAATCTCGTTGACCATGAGAAGTTCCCTCATCTAGAGACCGCGTAGCTCATGAAGCCAAAGAAGAACACTGCGGTGGAGGTTATCTAATTAGAGCTACAAAAGTGGTTACGCGGAGTAGAAAATTCAAGGCTATTAAACCTGCTCTGGGTGTTGAATTTCCACCATGCCCCAATAACGATATTCATCATTAGGTAGCTACTCTACCTGGTGCATGGTGGGTGTTTGTGGTTGGAGGAGCCCATCCCCATCACAGACCAATTAATCCACAACATTACCCGACTCCCATGCAAAGGAGAGGATGCTGCAGACATCTCAGAGGGGAAGAGCAGTGACTTGGCCATTGCGGAGGCCATGAAGAAAAAGTACAAGCTAGAAAGAAGAAAAGGGGCTACGCCATATCCAACATCAACAACAAATCAGTTAAAGTGGTGACCCAAATACTGGCGAGTAAAGTTATGTGCAAGTATAGCGCAGACGAGGTACCTGTGTTGGTCGTGGCACTTGCTGAGCAGTGCACAGAGGGGGTCCAATTTAATTGGTACGAGTTCTTATGTAAAGAGGTCTTGGAAAATTGCTACGAGGCCCAAGAATAAGGAAAAACATTCCACTATGCATGGCTTATTCTATCAATAATGTTGGTGGCAAGGGAACTGCTGGAGGACAACCAGTATCCCACAATTGATAGGGATCTACTGGAGGCCGCAAAGTATGCCTCGTTGTGGGCTATGAAAGATGTGAACTGGATCCGCAATAACAAGATATTCTGGGTGTTCATGGACATGAACACTAGAATGGGGATTAACCACAAGATGTAGTTATCACCCACTGTCTACAACAACCTGCAAAGTTTTGCAGAATTTAAAGCGGACTTCCACAACATATATATTATTGCACGCAAGGACCTGGCCAAGAAATGAAACAATCTACCCTTCATGGCCACAGATGATGTAATTTTTGATGTACTGGATACATGGCCATCGGAGTGGCGCGCCCCAAACATCGCGGCGGTAGAGAAGTCTGTTGCATAGAAGAAGAAATAGGAGGCCAAATTATGCATGACACAGTTGGTAGAGAAGAAAAGGTAGGAAGCCATGGCACAAAAAGTGTAGGAGGAGTGGGATGCTACACAGACAACAACAAAACAGAAAAAGGCCACAACAACAAGCTTGTCCTGATGATGAACCACACTAGTTGGTTCGAAATGCATCAACAAAGGTTTTCTACTTATGATTTACGCTGAAACTCTTCTTAAAAACACAAGAGACAACTGAGAAGGTGCGAGAGGGCTAGAAGTCGGCTAGAAGTCGCCTTCGCATGGGAAAGAGAAATAAATGGAAATAGAGGAAGAGGAGGGCGGCGTGAACCCACAAACAACGTCAACACTACTGAAGCGCCAACGCTCGAGCGGGTGGATGGGGCCGCACAAGAAGGTGAAAGCATCTAAGATGTTGATCGACCCGATCACCCTCACTAAGGGTGATCTGCATGACATAGGAGAAATAGTGTGCAACGTCACCACAAAGGCCCTCCAGAATTTTGCGAAGGAAAATCAGATTGTGTTGGGGGCCCTGAGAGCATAAATTTATGAGTTTTAGGTGTGTACTCCTCAGGATGGTACCCTTTTGAGTAGCCTTAGAGTAGGTACAGCTGCAGCCGAGAAAATTCTATGCGCTTGGATGACCAACACCATAGTGCTGCCATAGGGGGCACTGTTTACAAAAAATGAGGCCAATAGGCCTATAGATAGTGGACTAAAAGGGATAGGGATCAACATGGCTGCACTCATGTGGGAGATGCTCTATGTGCTATAGGATGGGATTACTACAGAACTGTGGGCTAGGGAGAGCCGCACGTTGCAAGTGCTGAGCGAGCAAAAGATGAACATGGAGTAGTTGAGCTTGTAGTGCGATGAAGTGGTGTCACAGAATAGGTAGATGGTACATGTACTGGAAGAAGCCTGTCAGATGGTCCTTGAGCTGGCCATCCCAACAGATGCACCAATAGAGGTGCGCATCCACAGATTAGTAGCAGGGTGTGTGAGGTGCGAGAAGAAATGACTAGGGTTTAGCTAGAGATGATCCTTCAGATAGCAGAGCTATGGTTGAAGGTGCAACCGTCCACCCCTCCAGAAGTAATAGAACAACGCACTAGCGCTATTACATCAGGGATGGAAGAGATCAACAGTGCAGTAAGGGACTGCACTAGGATGTTGGAAGAGTCCTTCGAGGTCCTCACCAATTTGCAGGAGGATCCTACCATCTAACGCTTAGAGACAGAGGTGTGCAAGCTACAGCAGTAGTATGACAACGTCAAAGGGACTACGCAGATGATGGCCCTCACTCAGAGGCTCGCGCGAATGCAATAGGCCAAAGCACTGAAAGAGCAGGTGGACGCAACATAACACAGAGAAGTAGTCTTGAAGGCGCACATTCATCCTTGGATTGACGAGGCTTTCATTATTACAACAACAATTGAAGGCAAGGTTGCACAAATGCAGGGGATGTAGGAATAGGTCCAGGGAAGCAGTTCTGACACTACGGTCTTGAAACAACGGGTATAGGAGATTCAGCAGGTAGCCGCTTAGTGTGTTGCTGATCCTACAGCTATTCGAGCAGAGTTGGAAGGACTCCACACGAAGATCTCCGTAATGATAGAGTGACTCGAGGGTGAGTCACGATGTTTGTGTTGGGGGCCTGTTGGGCATGGAATCCCCCCTAAGGCATGTTTTGGGGCCTAAAGCCCAAGTTTTGACCAAGTCCATTGTAAAGACTATAATTTGTGGTCATGGAGCGCGAAGTCATAATAGAGTCATGGGGTTGTCTGCCTTTGTTTTTGTAATGTAAAGTCGATTTGAAATATCTACCCATGGTTCGCGGACCACAGGATTGTATAAATAGAGCAAGGTTCTAAGTGTAGAAAACAGTTAAGAAGAAGCGAAAAGCATGACGAGTCTAAGGAAGTGATTGAGTCGAAGTGTAAGTTGTGTCTTTGGGTCGTAGAGTAGGAGAAGGCTCTGCAACTGAGTGTGTAGAGGCCTAGTAGTCCGCAGCTGAGTGCGCGGACCCTACAGTTGAGTGCGTAGGGTAGGTCGAGTCTGTAACCATGGGAAGAATTAATAAAAGAGAATTTGTACCTTATTTCTGTGTATATTTTCATGTCTTATGTATCATTGGGCATGAATTTCAATTTTACTATTTATTTGCTGCGCGAACTCATATGAATGTGTTGTATAAATAAATATAACGTAAGGCACCCATCTATGTGAACATAACTAACTGGTGTAAGAAGATAAGTAAGATCTTGGGTGTGACTTAGGGAAATAGTGCAGAGTGCCACTCTCCAGCAGTGCGGAAGCCCCACAACCCTTGGTTAGGGCTACGCGAAGGCGAATATATCAGAGCACAAAGGTGAAGGAAGCACGTGAATTAACCTGTGCGCAGGGACTAACAGTTGGACCAAATCATCCCCTCATTCATCTCAATGGTGTGGAAACCTAGTTCTAGCACCCCCCCATACTACTTCGGGTGAGACCTTAGTCCACGCTTTGTGGACTATTGCCGAAAGGGCCAACAGTACAAGGATTTGTTTGGCTAACTAACTCTGAACCTGGTTCAGGCCCCAACAAGCCAACACACCACAAAACAACATAAAAACAACCAAAGGAAGAGTAGAACATATACAATAAGGCTAACTCATTTTCTAATAAGAACCAGTCTTTATGCCAGGCCCACTTTGTGTTTAACAGACACACCACTTTACTGATATTTCACAATATTCTTCAACTTGTTTTTCCCTATGCCAAGAATTGATAAAATACTTATCTATGGTAATAAGCTATCCGATAAGCCACTTAAGAGACCACAACTAGCCGACCTCGATAACAACAACGATGTTTGTTCCTCTCCCCCGCGCTTCTTTGATACCAGAACATTCCTTAAGAAATCACCCTTCCAGGAATTCTTGGGCATCAAGACCCCTCTGAGGTCTAACCTGAGCACTTTTACACTCACAGAAACTCTGAATTTTCCGCTGGCTCTCTATCCAACACAAGAACACCTCATGGGAAGCGTCTGCCCCTCACACAATGTCTTGTGTAAATTTTCAATATTTCCATCTTCCCTATTACAAGATGCCTCGAAGTTTTCATCCTTTTCTTCCTTTCTAACTCTATCTTTATGAGAGAGTCTTTCATAGAAAGGGAAGGTAACTGACTCTTCACTAGAGCTCTCTGCATGAGTAGATGTCTCTACTCAATCTCCACTTAGCTTCCCCTATTGTGGCTACTCCACAACCTCTTGAAGTTGTTGCACCAATCGTGGCTCTTCCACAATCATCTGAGACTTCTTCTGGCAGTGCATTTTGGGAGGTATTTTACTTTCCCTCTCAATCACCAAGTATCTAACCTTTTCCTTGCTCCTTAAGACTTTGCATGCATCTTGTACCTCAAGTGCATACAGGTTCTTGACCCATGAACCAATCTGCTTCACCTGTCTAGTGATGATGTGTGTAAGGGAAGCCTTTCCCTTACTAAAGACTACAACATAGCCTATGTCTTCTAGCATCGCGATCAACACCAAGTTTCTCTTTAGTCCTGGTACATACTTGACATCAGTCAAGGTAATTCGAGATCCATGCTCCCTCTGAAAAATAACCGTGCCTACACCTGAGACACTATACTTATCATCATTACCCATCCCTATGAGTATCTGGAGATCTTTCTCCTCCAAAGTACTGAACAAACTTTTGTCACCGGTCATGTGGAAAGAAGCTCCACTGTCAAGAAACCAACCACTTCCCATCATGGATGAAACCATGCATGCGAAGAGTGTGAAATCCAACTCAAACTGTGAAGCAAGTGCCTCACCTTCAGATCCTTCCTCGGATCCCTTCTTGGACTTCTTCTTTGGGCAATTAGTAGCATAATGGCCCAACTCATGACAACGAAAGCATCTCACCTTCGACTTGTCAACCTTCTTCCCATCATTGGAAGAACTGGATTCGGAAAGAGAAACCTTACCCTTCCCCTTCTTCGCCTTACTCACTAAGGCACAATTCTCCTCATCATGCATAGATGAAGAACTGTCTCTGGTGCTTCGTCTGATCTCCTCCTGCATCAAATCCGACCATAGTCGTTCCCAATTTGGTAGTTTTCTCCCTTCCATTCACCGAGTCTCGGTAGCTATGCCAGCTCTTAGGAAGGCCAAGGAGTGCTAGACTCACCATCCTCATCATTGACAGTGACCCCCACACTTCCCAGCTCATCCCAACATCAGGTGAACTTCGTGAGATACTGGGGCATACTGTCTCCATTCTCACACTTAATGTTTCTGAGTTTTATCCTTGAGCGCCATTCCACCA
>APFE031560362.1:0-30272 GCA_000404065.3 Pinus taeda | reverse complement strand
GTGCATGCTCACAAAGACTTCAAATTCGAATTTCCTTAACTAATTAACTCAACTGAATTAATTAATTAATATTTCCATATGCTATTAAGATAAAAATTAATTTTACTTCCTATAGATAGACTAGGGACTGCTATAAATAGGAAGGGAGTCAGAAATGCTATTTTTAGAACTTTCTATTTTTAGTAGTTTCACCTCTTACCCAATGTGGCCAATGATGTCACTGGCCAAAGTGCTACTTTTAGGGATGTTATTTTTAGACATGCTATTTTTAGCAGGTTTATTTTTAACACATTCTAAATTTAACATTTCTTGTTGCACACTTTTCAACATTCCCTACTCTCTCCTTAATGATTATTGATAATTAAATTAAAATTGTGAAACCCATGAGGTGTAGACCAATTGGTTTGCATAGAGTTTAGTACCCTTAGGTTTAAGGTTCAAAAGTCACGAGGAGGGGTTGATGATGGAAACCACTTTGGGGGGATTAAAACTCTCCCAACAAAATTCCACGAGCATCCAAACTTGACCAATTGATGATGGTGTGTCGTCTAGGTCAAGTAGTTGTGGTTTCTCAAGCCAAAGGTTAACTATATAGTATCAACAACATCATTAATGTAAACAAAATCATTTCACAATACATTTAATGGTATCGTAGTGACATCAACAACATTATTGTTGTAAACAAAAATAATTTAGCAATACATTTATTTTCCTCCTACGATGATGAATATTCTAAAATGCAAAGGAGCATGGAATGCACAGTGGAGGCAATGGAACACACACTTGAAACAACATTGATGTTAGCAAATAACATGACAAGTACCATGGAAAGCATCGTAGTGGCATGGACAACATCATTGATGCAAACTGTACACTTGAAACAACAATGATATTGGCAAATAACATGACAAGTACCATGAAATGCATCATAGTGGCATGGACAACATCATTGATGTAAACTGCTATATAAAGCAATAATAAAAGCATCTTGTTTCAGTATTGATTTGCCATGAATTATTCCAAAACCAATCAAACAAATATATTATATTAAGCCATGCCATTTTATGTTCCAGTATCTAGGTTCCTAATATTTGATACATAGCTAATATCAAACCCATGACTAACCCATGACTAAACATATAGTCATCTCTTACGGAAAAAACATAGATTGTATATTTAAGACATAGAACCAATAATCTATTGTATCTAGGTTCCTAATATTTGATACATAGCTAATATCAAACCCATAGCCATCTTTTACATAAAAACATAGATTGTATATTTAAGACATAGAACCAAGAATCTATTGAATGGGAGACGGTGTATAGTAGAGAAAACCTTGAGAATGAGGTGAAATCATCTGGTTCTAATTGTTGTCGTAGATTATATTTTGAAAATGCGATTACACTCTTTAATATGTTCATCAATTGCAACTAAACTACGCCTTTCAATCCATTGAAACAAACCATTCGTGAAATTGCATAGCGTGGATTCCCGTTCTCTCTTTAACCATGAATCTACTTTAATTTTTAAACAGGGTTGGAGGGTGATGAAAATCAAATGTATAAGCGTTTTGAATTTAAATGATTAAAAAAAGGAAAGGAAGAGATGAGTAGTTAGTTAGTTGAATTTTCTGAGTTCGATCCTCGTTGAGTCCATTAGAGTCAAGTTCCAATGGTTAAATCCACTCAGCAAACCTATTGGAACTGAGTTTCCCCTGATATTTAATTATGCACTCTTTCCCGCTATGTGAATCTACATGGTATGCCGAAATAGAGGTCCATGTTGACCTAAAAGCTAACAAGCGAAAATGTTGGCGTGGGTAAGAGATGGCAAATGTCCATTAATCCAAAGTTAATTTTATTCACATGAGTGTTTATTTTAAAGGAAGGTTTTTGAATTTTATTTTAATTATTAATAATTATTGGCCGTCGGTGGTTAAGATTTAAGTTTTAAAATTTATATTAATTAATATTAAGGATTGATATTTATTTCCAAAATAGTTGTGTTTTTTAATTTTTTAATTAAATTGATTAGTGGAAAAAAAATGTCATATGAACAAGTGAGTACATAAAATGAGTTATGGTTTTTGTGTATGTAATATACACAAGTCGTTGTATTGGCTCAAGTGTATTTACAGGTTAAGAATCTCCATGATAAATCGGTGGGAATCTCCATCATTAATTTTTTCACCCTTTTTTAGTGTGTATATGTTACTTCATATATTATTTTTTTAATAATATAATAGCAATACTAAACTAAGTTATAATTTAGTTAAATATTTATGATTATTTTAATCTCAAACAATATGAGATATATCAAGAAGCTTGTCTTGATCTTTATATTGACCTCTATTAATATTTATAACTATTTTATTATTAATTGCTAAAAATATAGAAAGTAAACAAATTAAAAACTAACACAAAAATTAA
The DNA here is from genome assembly GCA_000404065.3 of Pinus taeda. NCBI lineage: Eukaryota > Viridiplantae > Streptophyta > Pinopsida > Pinales > Pinaceae > Pinus > Pinus taeda. Next base: position 27,840 of record APFE031560362.1, on the reverse strand, counting down.
CATAATAAATAAAATTCACAACTTAAAAAATTCCATTTTGGAAATTTATATATATATATGATCATTTTTAAAACTTATAAATAATATTAATATTTTAATACAACAACCTATTTATTTTTGTTTTTCCTTTTAAGTTGTAACAACTATATCATGACCTATATTTTCAACATATTTATTCAATAATTACATGTAATTAACTTAAAAAATTAATATATTATTTTTAGTTTTAGTTTCTTTATCTGAGTCTTGAGATGACTAGTATACTTAACCTGTGACTTGAGCTGTCATTTAGCCTTGGCCATATAACCCTTAGCATGAATGGACTTTTGGGCATGGAGTTTTAAACTGGTAACCTTTATACAAAAAAGTGCCTCAACAAAACACCTTATCACCATCACCATCTAGTCTACCCCTATAGACAATATATTAAAATATTTTATTATATATATATAATTATAATATGAATTATTATTTTTTTAATTAAAACATTTTAATATTTTGATCACTTAAATTATATATGTATATTTATATTTTTGTAAATCAACCATTTGGACTAATTCTGGATAAATTTACCTAGTGAAATGTTCATTTTAAAAAGTGCAAAGACCTCACTCCTTCTATTTGATTGGTTGCCATCAAATACAAACAAAAGAAACAATGATAACAACATCACAAAACTATGAGAACACATATCAATATTCAAATGGCACAAAACTGAGCAAAAAAATTCTCTTATCCAACGCACTCCCTTGTCATGAATACCTTGTAAAAAAAGCTTTTAATACCTATGTAATAAGCATCATTGCCAATATTCACCACCCAACAAAAACACAAATATATTTTTAAATATATTCAAATTTCCTAAAAACCCAAGATTATACAAATTGACGTGGTCAAGTTTATAATACCACAGTACCAAACATTATGTATGGTCGAGAACTTTACCAAAACTTCGGTCCAATCACGTGACTCTGGAGGCTAAATTTGATTGTCTACCTTTTAATTGAGAGAAGTTAAAATATTTAAATTTGTTTTGTCCAAATTTTTCGATCAATTTTGTTTAGAATTTGTAATTTGGTTAGATAGGGTTAAAATTGTAAAATTTTCAGTTGCCAAATTAGCTCGAATACAAAATAATTGGATGAAATTCTTTCACTTTCCTCTGAAAATCAGTAGTGAGTAGTTTATTCACATGCATTTGTGATTGTTTTGTCTGAATACAAATAGATAACTTTGTGCGAGCAAACCAGAAAAATAAATAAAATAATTTTGAAATTGGGAAAAGTTTTCATTTTTCAAATTCATTAGGTTCTTGGACTTATCGAAACATCAGAGAAAGAGAATTTGTGAAAGTGGATTAATTAGATAAGGAGTGTTTGATTTTTTTAAAAACATAAGTGGATTAGTTAGATAAAGAGGGTTTGATTTTTTTAAAAACATAAGTGGATTAGTTAGATAAGGAGTGTTTGATTTTTTTTAAAACATAAGTGGATTAGTTAGATAGGGAGTGTTTGATTTTTTTAAATATGTTTTTATTTTGATGTATTTTAGAAAAATAATATTCAAATATTAATTTTATAAATATACATTTATTTATTGTCCTTGCTAGCCTTCGTAGACAACGCCCAGAAAAATCGCGACACCTGCACAATGTAGTAGCGTACTGTACCATCACAATGACATCGCAGCATCAACTCGTATCTCGTTGTCTAGATCGCATATCTTCAATAATAATACGAGTAGATCTTTTATCCGCCATAAACTGTCTTGGTATTTTAGATACATAATACGCAGTTTTCTCAGAGAGCACAAACCAAAATACGATTAGAAATTTGCTGGTTCTCGCACATCTTACACACTCAGAATGTCGCCGCCTACAATTTTTGTTCAGTCTTGTTTGCAGGGATGCGGTCCTAAAATACGCCCATGGGAATCTTACCAGCGTCGAGATATGTCTCAGCCGTTTCGACTACACTCCAATGGACGATTGGGTGATCTCAATAAAAATAATTTTTTCCGTCTGAAGGTTCGTGCTGTGTCCTCTCGAGTTGAAGATGCGCACAACGATTTTATTCCAACGAGTCCCAGTCCCCATCCTAATGTCTGGGGCTGTGACTATATACAATCTATAAAGTCGTCTTCCACTGTGAGTAATTTCATTTCATGAATTTGAATATTCTATTTGAGTTGTTATAGTTTCGTGGATGTAGTTTAATAATTATGCGGGGAGGTTCAGTTTATATTGGTCTGTTGGTATATCTATATATATATATATGACTCGGATCTGCTGTAATTTACATTTAACCGTTGCAATGATATGATGCTGTAATTTACATTTAATTGTTGCAATGATATAATCCTGATCCTCGCGTTATATAAGTATTGTTCGTAATTTCAGGATTCTAGGTACATTGAACGTGCGGAGACACTTACTAGCGAGATTAAATCTATGCTTAGCGCGATTGGAGATGGGGAATTAATGAGTCCATCCGCTTATGACACGGCATGGGTGGCGAGGATCCCCGCCATTGATGGCCGTGATGAGCCGCAATTTCCTGAAACAGTGGAATGGATTTTGAAATGCCAATTAAAGGATGGTTCATGGGGAACTGAAGATCACTTTCTACTGTCGGAGAGCCTGCTTGCGACTCTTTCTTGCGTTCTTGCGCTGTGTCAATGGAATGTTGGGGATCTCCAAGTACAGCAAGGTAAGAAGTCCTTATTATTTGAAAAACAACAATTCGTACTGCATTAAAATGGTGCCTTTCTTCAGCGAACAGTGAAATGTAGCATGTTTCATTAGATTGACCACCATAACATCTCTTTTAACTTTTAATTTATTTTACTTATATTTGATTATTATTGATAAATATCTATTTTAACTTTTGATTTATTTCACTTAAAAAATTATTTTACTTAAAATTTGTTTTAGCTTAATTTAAATTAAAAACTTTTTTCAGTCATTTGATTCAAATATTTTTTTTTAATATTTTTTCCAATCAAATTATTTTTTAATTATTACTTATTTTTTAATTTGAAAATTACTAGGGTTTAAAGATCTAATTTTAATTTTAATTTACCTTCACTTAGATTTGATGTATTAAGGCTGTAAAACTCTATTTTCAGCCTTTTGATTCAAATAAATTTTAAATTAATATTATTTATTTTTTACTTTTTGAAAAATAATTAAACATTAATAATAATTATTTATTTTAATTTGAATAATAAACATTGAATGTCATTTATATAGAATTTAATTAATTAATTAAGCTAGCTCATATCATATATATTAGATTCGTTTTAGTTTAGGATTTGTAAAGTGGAAAAACTAAAATTTACTATTCTTAATTCTAATAAAAAATATAATTTAGTATGTTTATTAATTTTAGTTATTATTATAAAATTAGACTTGAGGTTTCTCATTAGATAATGTTGGTATTAACCTTTTAAAAATAATGAATAATTTCTCATACACATATGAGAAAGAATAAAAAAAATATATAAAAAATTACTATCGATAAAGATCGCAGAATTGTATAAAAATGGCCTAAATGCAATTCAAAAAGCCATTTGCTTTTGTGTGAATATGGCTTTCTATAGAGAGAGCTTCTAATATAATAATAATCAAAATGGTTAAGATGGAAAATCCTATTAAAATTTTTTAATATCTTAATTATTAAATAGAACATGCATTAAAGGTGTCAAAGTTCACCCACTATTTCTTTACTTATTCCAATTGCATTCTTGGTGTCCATTGGAAAGCTTCTTTGCTTCCTCCCATTATAGCATTTGTGTCTATTGGAAAAGGCTAGGTGAAAGGACCTTTTTCTTCCTCTAATTATAGCCTTGGCGTCTATTGGAAAAGGAAGGACCCTTTTCTTCCTCTAATTATAGCCTTGGTGTCTATTGGAAAAGGTTAAGTGAAAGGACCCTTGTGTTGTAGGCAATACTAAAGATTTGTCCCAAGAATCAATTGTATCTAGTGGTGAACAACTTCAGATATCATGGAGTGGGAATTGACTCAAGTCATTGTGGTAGGCTAGGGTTATTGTTGACAAAAATATTTGACAACCACTTCATGATTGCTTCTATGTTGAAGCAAAGTTTCCATAAAGGTTTCCACCTTTAAATGATTTTCGGTTTCTTAATAACTTCATTGATCTATGAAGGATTTAATAAATATCTCCAAATTTTCGATAGAATGCTCATGTCTCTATAAGGCAAGGCAAGTTTCACACATATTTTTATAATCCATGTTCCCAAGACAATGAACCATAGGTTCGAGATGGATATCACGAAGGACAAGAGGAAGAGGCTCAATCTGCACAGGAAAATTGAAATGCACAAATTTAGGCTTGTGAAATTATGCACTTGAATTCACTAAGTGTTTTTGGGAAAGAACATTCTATTCTAGAATATCTCATTCACATGAAAAATATAGAGCTAACAAAGGAATTACCTCCTCTCAGGGAAGGGAATCAAGCCTTGAATCATACCAACAAGAGGGGTACTGAATGCTAGAATCCATCCTTCTCGTTACACCAATGTCACACAATCCTAGATAGAGCTTTAAAAAAATAAACTTGCTCTTGTCTAGTCAAGAAGCATCCTAATAATCCTACCTTAATAATAGAGTATCATGAATAGAGCACACATTAGAATCCATGTAAGGAAAAACAAGCATGTATTCGTGGTGGGAAGGTATTATTCTTGGTTTCCCTTCTTTGTGGGGTGTAAATTTCTTTTAGTTCACCATATGTGATGTTAATGAACCATCATGTGGTTGATATATTGAATTAATGGATGGTTTGTGTATAAGCCTTGCTGTTGATAACTGATCCCTGTCAATTTTTCCTTACGAACCAAATTGGTTGGCGAGTCAACCATAGAGTTTTCTTCCCATAGAATATGAAATAGCAAGGCATAAGCTTCTACCATGTTAAGTAATGAATCCAAGGATCCATGTGAGGGAAAATAGGCATGTATTAGTGGTGGAAAGATATTATTGTTGGTTTCCCTTCTTTGTGGGGTGCGAATGTCTTTTAATTCACCATATGCGATGTTAATGTACCATCATGTGGTTGATATATTGAATTAAGGGATGGTTTGTGTATAACCATTGTTGTTGATAATTGATCCCTGACAATTTTTTCTTACGAACCAAACTGGTTGGAGAGTCAACCATAGAGTTGTTTTCCCATAGAATATGAAATAGCAAGGCATAAGCTTCTATCGTATTAAGTAATTAATCCAAGGATTATTGTGTAGGTATATATAGTTGCCCATTTATGGTTGTGGATAGCCCTACCTATACATGTCACCCATAAAAATTTTATTTGTATGCTAAAAGTATTTAAAAAAAACATTTATAAATAATTATATTTTTGATAAGTTAAAATGTTATAAATGTAGTTATTCCAACCAACATTCAATGTAGGTGTACTTAGGAAATTTTAAGAAAAAACGTTTTTCATATTTAAACTAATGATGGTCACAAATATGTCAATTTCTTTCCACCCACTACAATTTAGGAATTTTTTAATGCTTTGTTTCACTATGTAGCTCATGATATCATGTTCTTATTTTATCAATGTTGATTTCCTTATTTATGCTAGTCAAAACATGGATACTTTTAGTATTCTAGAATAAGGTTGATCAACTTCTTATAGAATTTTTTATTTTTATTTTTTTTTTCTACACAATTTTGAATATAACTAGTATAAATCTATCTTAACTCCAAATATATCATGCGTTGAGAGGGATCAATGCAAACCCTTTTTATAATGTAAAACATATAGAAGATTACACCTTGAGGGATCTCAGCCCATTATAGATTTGAAAGTTCAGGAAACTTGGAAGTGGTAGTTGAAAGTAATATAGAATTTTCTTTCGCTAAAGTATACAAAGACGGTTTTGAACATGTGACCCTTTGTGAGGTAGCACGTCTTATTAACCATTATGCCTACTAAAACTACACACACAGTTTAAATGACATGTTTCAACTCCATTTTGAGGGTGTTTTGTTGACTAGTATGCCATTTTTTTTCAATTTCTTTAAATATTTTTTCTAATTGCAATGTGTAAACTCCTTGTTCATCATCACATATAAAGTTTCTCTTGAAATATTTTTTTCGGTGACCAATGTTTCCACACACACACACACACACATATATATGACAATAGATATGGTATCTATGATGTGTCCATATGCTACGGAAAGTCCACAATTATCATATACATATTATATTTTGTCTGATAGTGCAAAAAGGAAAGATATATCAAAAAGGCCCTTGTCGTGATGTGTTGTCCTGTGCTATCTTAGTAAATGAATGGTAATAGTACTGATAATGATTGTGCCCATACTTCTCTTTACATTCCAAGTACCAAACACTTGCTGCGAGCCCTCTTTGGATAACTTGTTGGAAAGAGTATTCCTTTCCCTGTAAATATGTTGTCAAGATATGAAGTCACAAAATGAGATTTAAGTGTCATGGTTTCATCCAATATGTTGCGAAGAGTGTGTGTGTGTGTGGCATATAGACTGTTGATTAAACTAATCCACAAACAAATTTGAATCACCAAAAACCTATAGATTTTGACAATTCTTTTCAATAGAAAATAATAGGAGCAAATTGAGATTGTATAGTTCAACAATGTTATTAGTGCTGTGTCCGAGTCTTGCTTTGAGTTCAAAATGATGAGATTATGATAGATGAAGAGTTTCTCCTCCACCACATCTTACATGCTATGAAGCTCCATCAAAATAGGTCGATGGTTTTGAGTGGTCAATGGATTCCTTAGTGATAGTACAAGGACATTGTTATAGATCTTCGTCGTTGAGGAGAGTATAAGTGGTAAAAATATGTGTATTGATGGCTTTAGATATGAAGCCATTGTCTTGGAATATTTTACGATTTCTCCCTATCCATATACCTCAACAAGTGAGGAGTGGAATGTTCCACAATTTTTTGGAGGTGGCATCATTCCACGATTTTTGCTAGGCCTGACTGATATTTCCCCCCTGGCATTTGATAATAGTAGAAATATCTTGATATACCAAATTCTAGACCCGGTTGGCTACTTGAGAGGATAAAAATAAGTGTCCAACGAATTCCTCAACTTCTCTGCAAATAAGACACCAAGATGGGCCTTGGGAGGATTGGTTTTTCAAAATTTCAACCATGGGAATTTTATCTTCTAGAATGCACCATAGTAATGTCCTGGATTTGGAAGGAATCTTTAGTTTCCAGAGATGTTGTGCCACCACCAAGGTTTGATTTCAAGTTATTTTGCAGGATTGATATATAGGTATCCTGATTTGGGTGTATAAGTGGTGTGCTTTGAGTGTACCCACAATAATTCATCCTCCTGATCAAGAATACTAATATGAGATGCAAACAATGTGCTTATGTAACCTTCCTAGGGCTGTTTCCATTTTACTGGAATATTCAGTGCTCCGGCAGATAACCAACATTCACTCCAGATAGATATTTGATCCTTGTCTACAATCTGATTTAAGTATTTGATCGTCTGCGAAGAAAAGAATGTGATCACCTCTTGGGGAGTTAAGTATTGCTTGATGCATCCCATGGGTCCATCCTGATTCTGACCTAATAGCCAGATATGGCCCACTAGGAAAGGCTTGATTCTATGATGATGATGAAGGATTTCTAGACAACCTTCCAGATTATAGAGATGTTGGGACAATATTTATTTTGTAGCCTAATCCAGTCAATTGTAGAGAGGGAAAAATGTATTTTTGGCTACCACTTTAGACCAAAGACTGTGACTTGTGATTAATCTCCAACCCACCGTTGCTACCAAAGCTTGTGAAAATCAAGATAAATATTTTATGCCTCAACCACCCCACTGTTTAGGTAGGTCAATTATGTCTCATTTGACCCATGCAAAATTTTGGCCTTCTTTAGACCCATGCCAGAGGAATCCACAACATAATCTCTAAATGATGTTTGCTATTCTTTTTGGGATCCATGCTAAAGACATCCAAAAAATTGGTATGGATTTGAGGACGAATTTGACGAGGACTAGTCGACCTGCCAAAGACAACTATTTGTGACTCCAAATTTTTATTCTTTTCTCAATTTTAGCTACGAGCCACATCCAATCATCTTTTCTATAGTCATTGGTTTCAGATGGAAACCAAGGTATTTTATACCATCATCTAGGGGATTAATTTGAAAGGGAAACAATATTCAAGCATTAGATATCATTTTGGGATTCAACTGCGTTAGGCTAGTCATTCACGTATGACCATTTCCATGAGAGGTAGTCGTAACTGACTAATTTCTCATGATTTTTGAATAGTTCACTTAGCACTCATTGCATCGGGTGATGCTCACAGGGGTGAAGAAGTGGGATTGAAACTAGTGAAATGTGGAGAACGAATCACATAGCATCAATCATCACTTTCGGGGCTTGCACCCGGTAACCAGGACTTCCCAGGAGGTCACCCATCCTAGATCTCCTCTCTCTCAAGCGCGCTTAACTGTGGAGTTTTTCCCCACAATCAAGCCCAAAATGATATCTAATATAATGCACTGCGTAAACCCCCATACTAATATTCAAGCATGTATAATTTCATCTTCAGTGCATTCAATAGCTATATGAGTGGAGCTTTGGTTGTTAGACACCATACCCATCACCTTACAAAATAAATCCAGTAGTGCTTTGAATTTTGTCGAGCCATTACGCGATCCATAAAGAAAGATAAAAAATCATCTATGAATAATAGATGAGTGAGGAACATCTACCCTGCTATGTGAGCACCTTTTAAGGTACCTCTTATTTTCATGTTAGAAATCAATTTGCTCAATCCTTCCATAATAAACAAAAATAATAGAGGGGACAAAGGGTAGCTTCAACTAAGTCCCCTCTTAGCATGAAATAAATATAAATCAACACCATTGTTCATAACTACAAAACATGCAAAGGTAATACAACACATAATCCAATTAATAAAAGAAATGTGGAAACCCAGATGTGTAAGTAACAATTTGACGTAAAGTCGACTTTCCCCATCAAATGCTTTTGAGAGGCCTCTTTTAATGATCAAGCCCTTCAATTTTTTGGTTTATAAGATATGTAGTCCCTCCTGAGTTACACCAATGGCTTCCTGGATCTAACAGTCCTCTAGGAAAGCGAACAGATCCTTTGATATGTGGTGAGATAGAATCAATTTGATTCTGTTGGCAATTGTCTTTGCCGTGATCTTATATATGACATTACAAAGTGAGATATGCCTATATTCTTCGAACATATTTTGATTGTTAGTTTTTGAGATGAGTGCAATGAATGTGGAATTAAAGGCTTAGTACATCTCACCAGTAGTCTGACATTCCTCAACAAACTTTAACAAGTCTTGACCTAGAAGCTTACAAAAATTGGTAAATAATTCGATAGTCCACCCGTTAGGACCTCGATTTTTTTCCTTATTGAACTAGTGTTATATTTCCTCTAATTCACCTAAAGATACTGGCTATGACAATTCCTCATTATGCTCCTCATTAACAAAACTAGGAAATATTTGAGTGATGTTCATAATTTTCCCTAATGATGCATGTCTGGGTGTAGTGAAGAGGGATTGAAAGTATTGGACACCTATCCTAGCCAGGCCCTTGAAATTGGAAACCCTATGGTTATATGCATCTTCGAGGGATTAGATGGTGTTGATAGCTTTCCTTCCTTTCGCATATTGTTGAAATAATTTAGTGTTCTCATGCTCAGCTTGTAGCCATAACACCCAACTTTTAAGCCTTGATGTTTCTTCATTTGCTTCCAATAATCTACCCATTTCTAATTATATGAAGTGTTTCTTTGATTCATTAGATACATAACTCTTGCCTCTAGGTTTTTCCAGTTGTTCCACTTTTGCTTCAATCTTCTTCAGATCATCCTCATCTCTTAATCATTTACCCCTTATTAATTCCAATTTATTCATTTTTATTTTATTTAGATTATCATTAAACTGAGATGCCATTGATTGATTGTCCCTATAGTTGCAAAGCACCAATTTTCAATGACTAGATTCTTGAAATATTCCTCCTTTAACCAAGTCGCATTGAATTTGAAGGGGGTGCTTGGCCTATTGATATGACTTTCCAATTGCATGTATATGGGGTGATGATAAAAAAACCCCCTACTCCTACCCATTGATTGAACAAAGGGAGGTGGTCCAACAGGGTTTCCTGAATAAAGAAGCAATCCAACGTCTTAGCGATCATGTCATCCCCTACCTGACATTTTCTCTAGGTGGGTTGATACCTTTCCAGATCAATGTCAATAAGAGGATGTGTTTCAAGTAATTGTGAGAAAAAATCTGAGAGGGTGTCCATTTGTGCATGAATTCCCTAACATTGAGCCCGTCTTAGGGAGAAATTTAGGTCCCTTATGATGATTAGGTGATCTAACTTCATAAAGGATTTGTTCATGAGATCATTCCAGAATATAACTCGATCATGGCAAGGTACATATATATTGACAATTCTGAATTGAAACCTAAATTATTCTGAGAGAATATCCACCGTGACATAATTTTGGTGGCCCCAAACATTGATTATTTTTACATTTTTGCAGTTTATAACCATTGCTTCCCCCCCTGAGTGCCCCTTCACAATAATAGCAAAAATAATCCAATTTTTGCATAATCCTTCCATTGAATGTTTTACATCCATGCTTCAACCCAAATTTTCCTTTAGGAATATTATATCAAGGTTGTGTGATGAGATCATTTATTTCAAAACTAGCTTCTTGGAGGAGCTAGCTAACCCTCTACAACTGAAGGATAACCACTTCACAAGTGATTGATATATGTAGTGTTCCTTTCTCCCAGTAGCGATGTCAAGGCATGCCCTATTCATGTCTTTGGATATGATGGATTGTTGCCCTTGAGGGATTTTGGGAATCTTATGAGGGGAGAGGGGACCCAAACCTGCCCTAAGACTTGTAGGGAGTGCATATAAGCAAGAGGATTTTGATAGATATCAGAGGTTGTATTTATGTCCCTTATGGGATCTCGAATATTCAATACTGGGGGTAGGGAAGGATGGGGATGGGTCCAGGAAACATGCAAGAATGGTGCTTCCAGGACAAGGTAAGACCCCTAATCCATGTGATGGAGTAGATATACTAGATGTAAAAGAATCAGAAGATAAGCAAAGACACTAAGAAACCATAAATACACTGATACAAGTATGATGGGGATGGGAGATAGAAGTACACGTGTTAGAAGCAACAATAAATCCCCTGCTCGAAACTTCCACACCCGAGTGTAGCCCAGACCCAGGATGTTGTGACCTTGTTCCTCATGTAGACCCATCTCTCACAATAGATCCTAGTCTATTTAGTTGAGGCTACCTTGGGGTAACATTCTCAGCCGACACCAAACACCCTTGAGACTAATTTCCCTATGAATTTACATCCGCATCCTGATATTCTCTTGAAGCAAGGGGAAGTCCTTGTATACATTCCTGACCTCGTGACAATGTCGACATCTGAAAAGTATGTCCTCATAGTCCAATATTTGATTTCGAACATGGCATCTATAATGTAGGATCAGGTTCACTACCAGGCCCTCCCTTATGTCAAGATATACCAACACTCTAGAGAATTCATCCTCCTAGTTTCTAGATAAGATCTATCATAATCTAGGTACATGCTAAGGTCATCTCCAATGAGCCGAAAAATATCCTTCGTCCATAATTGTAGAGGAAGACCTGGAAGTTTAACGCAAATTGGTCCTTCCCCCAAATTCTCACATTCTGAGTCAAATAATGGAGTCCAATATTTTAATAGAACCAATGTCATTTCTATGTTTAAATGACAATATAATATGTAGGTATCATGTTCATCTGAATTGAATCTAAGAGAAAATTGAACTTTTAACAGAGCACAAACTGATGCCAAGACATTCAAGACCTGGCCCCAAATTTCTTGCACCCATTTATTTAGGCGAGAGGTAAAATAAATTCTTCCCCTAGTTCTTCTGACCAAAACCCATCCATATGTATCCATAATTTCATCTAATCTGATACCCTCTCTGAGGACTAGGGCATGATCTTTTTCCTTAATCTTGGGACATTTATTTTCTTTGATTTCTTCTTGGAGGTCACCTCTTTCTCGTCACTAGATAGAATATTTCCATCGAGGGTGTGTTGTTCAGTGTGTGCTACGAGACTCTGTCGACAAAGGGAGGGAGTGTCATAGTTAGGTATTGGACAATTTCTCGAGCTTGTAACTTATTCATTCACATCTCCTCCCTAGGCTTTGTATCTACCAATGGAAATCTAGTGGAACCCAACTGATTCATGATCATAGAAGGATAGACTTGAGACACAACCAACGACAGTGATAAAGGGCTTCCAAGATGTTGATGGTTCGATTCTTCTGGATTTACAAGCATGGTGCCATGCTCACTTTCTAATTCCCTAACAGAAAACAAACTTCTAGGGTTTAAGCATGTTTCAAAAAAAATTAGGCCTTCAATCGAAAAACCAGTTGAGCTGAAAAATTGATCCAACGAATATGACCATCCTACCTCAAGCGATACAGGGAGCACGACTTGATTTGAAAGGGAGAGATATGTGTCTACCTATCTAAAAGGTTGATGAGGGGAAAGGGGGATCCCTTCTAAAATTTCAAATAATGAGTTAAATATTCCCAAATTGGAAGTTCCAGGTGTCTCCTCCATCTCCATCCCCAGATGTTGAGGTGGAGGGTTTGTCCAAATGGAGATATTCTTAGTGGGATCTTCAGAAAAATCAATCATCTCTTCTTCCATGACAATAATCCACCTTGTCATGGCATAAATAAACCTAGAAAAAAAAAATAAAAAAAAATTAAGCCAAACTTTATCATCGATTGTTGCAAAGACTAGTCCCGCCTGTAGTTATAGAACCTAAAACCACCCTTCAGAGTGTGGAAGAGATCTATCCTTGATATCCAAGTGAGATTTATGAACTAGAGGCGATAGTGGCTTACCAAATGAATTAGTTGAGTCAGGTTAGGTTGAGCATATAAAACCCTAAACCTATTTCTCAACTAGCCACAAACACAATATCGTTGACCACGGAGCCCATCTCAATTTTCTAAGAGCTTTCTCTCTCTGTACCTTTTATCCAAATGGAAAAAACATTATATTCATGAGTCAAAATACAATTTTTAGTACAAAATAATAGTCCAGAAGGGATGTTTATCTACTAAACCCTACCAGGAGTTAATTTTTGCACATGTTATTATCATCTTTTTAAATGTTATACGTCAAATTCATATTCAACACTGAAGGAATTACAAATCTCCCTGGTACTAGGCTATAGAAAGCCCCTTTAAGCGCAACAATAATTTTCATCTTATTCGATAACCTTTTTCACCTTTGATTTAATTTCCATAACCTTTATTCTACCAATGTTAATAGTCATACAAATATAAAACCAAATCCTTGTGAATTTTAGCTTGTTCATATTATAGGGACTCATCATTACTTATCATCATAAGAACAATATCATTAAGAAGAGTGACTATCGTGACTAGCTAAATTCCAGTAGAGGCAATCTTTATCACCTATATTACAATTAGTGCTTTCCAAACCAAATCTACCAATACTACCAATGTAAACATTAATATACCAACTCTACCAATGTTAATAGTCATACCCATAACAAAAAAAAAATCCTTGAGAATTTTTACACTTTGAGATCATAGGGACTTATTATTACTATCATCAGAAGAATAATATCATTAAGAAGAGTGACTACTTTACTAGCTATATTAGAGTAGAGACAATCTTCTCTATCACTTATATTACAATTAGTGCTTTCTAGCCAACTCTCTATTAGGATTAATGCTTACATTGGTATATTTTATTTCTTAGGTTATTGGAGATTTTTTAGATATCCTCTCAGCCACAATTTCCAAAACTAGAATTAGTTAGATCTAGTTCCAACTATATAAATGTCACATATTTGAGTTTCAAATAGTGAAAAATAATTTATTGTGTCTGCAATTGCATATTTTGTCAAGTTATTTGGGCTGATTTTGGCTTAACTTCCTCACGGGAGGCATGAGAAGATGTGAGAACCATGATAGTTAATCCTCTATAAATAAGTAAGCTAGCATAGAAGAATGATTGATTAGCTATGAGTGCTCATTCCGTTGTTTGTTTTTGTAGTTAATTTTATGTGTCTATTCATTGTTTTGCTATGTGAGAGGCACTAATCACTTTTATTTGAAGAAATCACACTTATACTATGGTATGAGGATAGAATGTCGTCAATTGGCAATTTGGATGGTGCTTGTTTCACGAGGAGTTTCAGTTCCACTGCATCAACTCTAATTACACTGGATTACAAAAAATTGATAGCATAATTGTTTCTATAGAAACACTGAGTATGTTGTTTCAAACATTTGGAATAGAAAAAAATAAAGGTCCATCTGGTTTTGAGTTAGTTCTTATTAGTGTTGGTAGAGTATTGCATATCTGTTTAATTAGAATGTATGAGATTGATGACCCCTTTATCTCCATGAATGAGTTGAGGGCCCTCCAGAAAGGAATGTATCCTTGGGGGAACAATGTTGTGGGTATTAGTGAGGAAATATGTCGGTGAAAGTTAGTTTCTTAGAAATATTCGTGACAACTTCAACAACATCTTGTATATAGATATTTGAAAATTCAAGTATGTACTCAATGTAAGCTTTGTGCCTACTTGCTTAAACAATACCAAAAACCTTGTTTCAAATGATGTCATCCAGATGACATGGGTTATGGATGTGGACTACTTTGCGATCACTCTAACGACAATCTCGAGTCAAAACACACTACTAGTGTTTTATTTTGCAGATTCAAAGCAAGGAACCTAGTGACCAACAACTTTATCTACAAATATGACCCGTTGTCAAGATTTATGGCGTTGTCCAACTTGCATGCCAAATGAGACACCTTCCTTTCAAAATAATTTCTATGCATGTCTTGGAAGGACCTACACGTGGGGACTCGTGTGGAAAGGGAAACCATTTGAAATTTTAAATGCATGATGGATCAGAGGTCAAATTCCTAGTGCTAGAAATTTTAAGTGTAATGCTCACTCATTCAAAGATCCACACATGTGAGGTGCCATATATTTCATGGAAGTCATTCAAGATCCCTTAATGAAGTTGTTGATTCATGCTTAATGGTGAACATGGATGTTCATCATTTGGATATGGAGTATTGCAAGAACTACGACCTTTTCATGTAAATCCAGATGGAAAAATAGCTTTACTACAAACCCTACACATAGAACCAAGTGGTGTTATTATTTTTGGAGTCTCCCGTTAGTTCAAGATTATCATCCATATATATGGCATGTACGAGAGGGTTCAAGAAGGATACACTCAATGGCAATAGAGGGAAAGAATCATGAGCAAAGTTTGGAGAATAATGTTTCATTCGATATTAAAAATTTCAATTTTGTTTGTTCAACAAAATATGGATTGAGGTGGTTGTAGATGGTATACTAAAGGAAAACTATTAGTTTTTTAATCATGAGTTCATCAACTATGTTTGGTTATTTGTTTCTTTTTTATTGTTTAGTTAAATTGTTGTGTAAAATTAATATGTAGATCCAATTATTGAGCATGGAAGCATAGTTCAAGTTAATGGATCTTAACATTATTCGGTGCCAAGAAAACATCTCATTGATTTGGTTATGTTTATGCTTTGTTATATGCTGGTGGTTTGGTTGTTCTTCGATGCTTCAAGATCCACAGTTACAGGTTATCTTTGTGTAAGTTTGTGTATGTGAGAAAGAAGAAGAATGTCAAGTTGTATTATTGACTTCTAAATACACTCAGTACCAAAATTGTAATTTTCCTCATTTTGATAGATGGAAGTAAGTCCATAGAGTGATTCGGTATCAAGAAAAATTTCAGGGTAGTAAAGGATCGTTCATCCTCAAATACATCAACGATGGTCTGAAGCAATCATGTCTTAAATGGATCAAGTGGTAGTGTAGCTCGAAGATGGTGGTTGAAGAAAGAGTGTTGTTTATGAGATTCCTAAGTGGATGGATGTGTTAATGAAGACCAATCCTAACAAAAGTATTAATGCGACTTCAATATTGTTGTTTGTAATGTATGCATTATCCCTGGAAGGTGTTAGGCTTAATGCTGACATTGGATATTTAGTAAATTTGGTTTGTTGGAGATTATTGAAATATCCTATCACTTGCAAAATTAGAATTATTTAGATTTAATTATAACCATATAAATTTAACATATTTAAATTTAAAGCAATGATTCTTTGTTATTGTGTATACAATTGCATATTTTCTCACTCTCTCAATTTTTTAAACTTAACACAAGAAATCAATGTTATTATTGTCACACCCCTTTTCAATATTAAAAAATGTAACAACATGGTTCATAGTTAAATAATTATAACTACTAATTCTCATTAAACTATCATATAAATTATATTAAATAATAATTATTATAAAATATACATATAATAATATCTAAAAATTTCTAAATTATATTAATAATGAAATTAATTTTGACAGGTTTTTTAATTAAATAATAATAAAAAAATATAAATAATGGTGTAAACACCCCATGATGTGATATGTCAGGTTAAAAATAATAAATAAATTTGAAAATAAAAAATTAAAACAATACTAACCATTTGAAAAAAAAGGTATAATTTAATTTAAGGTATAAGTTAATTTTATAATAAAAACATATAAATCAATTTAAAATTTAGATTTAGGTTTGGATTTAAATTTAAAAATAAAAAAAAAAAAAATTATTGCTATAAATAATAGTACTAATAACGATTTACTTTGACTTTTAAAAACAAAAATTAAAAATATTTATCTAATTATTTGTAATTAAAAAATAATTAAAAGAGTAATGAAGTATTTACTTTGATTTTTAAAAACAAGAATTATTTTTTTTTTATTTAATTATTTTGTAATTAAAAAGAATAGTGAAGTAGATTTTATTTAATTATTTGTAATTAAAACAAATAATGAAGTAATTAAAAAAATAGAAAAATGATTATATTTTAATAATCGACAGTTAAAAAATGATCAAACTTTATTTATAGTATAATGACATTTTGAGGATGTTGTCAACTAACATGTATTACATTATATTAACCAAAGATAAAAATAAATAAATAAGTATATACATATGTATATTGCAACATCTAAATTAAATTAAATCCATCTCATTCATGTTCAATCATTTTAAAAGAAGAAATCCATCATTTTAAAAGAAGAGATTTTCTCTTTTGATTTTTGTTGGTGCTTTATAGATGCCTAATTAAGATGAATATATGTATATAAGCATTTAAAAAAACAATCCATCACTTTAAAAGAGATTTTCACGCTAAAAGATTTGATTCCTTTTGATGTTTTATAGATTTTTTGGATTAAAATAAATCTAAATCTGATATTGTGTTTGAAAATGTGTGCCATGCATTAAATTCATAAAAAAACAATATAAAGTTTCAGAGATAAATGTATCTAATATTGTGTTTGAGAATGTGTGGTAGGCATCGAATTCATAAAGAGCAATATAGAGTCACTGAAGGCCGAAAGTGATCAAGACACTCTCGTAACGGACTTTCAACTCATCTTTCCATCGTTGTTAAAAGAGGCTCAATCTCTCACCCTCCCACTTCCGTACGACTTGCCATTTGTGAATCTGATGAGGACTAGGTGGCAGGACACGTTAACGAAGTAAGAACTCTGAAAATTTCTATTATGTGGTTTTAATGGAAAGACTTCTTCTAAATCATTTTATATTATTATTTTTTTTTGTTATTAAAAAGATGTCATTACATATATTTTGAAATAGTTTTGGAAAATGTTGATTGCGAATTTCCAAAATATTCAGGGATTTGATGGAGGTATATTTTGGAATGGTTTTGGGTATTTTTATGATATCCATTGAGAGTTTCCGAAATATTCCGGGATTGATGGAGATGAGAGAGTTAAACTATTTGATTTGTTCATATGTTTGTTGGATCCTAAAATATTTTAAAAATCTACGATTAAAATCAGATTTTTTTATTAGAAATTTGATTTAAGTCTGAAAACATCAACGGTACGAACTATTTTATTTATTTTAAATACCATTTAATTTAATTTATAGAGCTGATCATTTTATAGTGATCTCGGCTTCAACAGGGAGGAAATTCCACATGGTCCATCATCGTTGAAGTACCCGCTGGAAAGCATCCAGGACATTGTGGACTGGAAAAAAATAATGGAACTTCAAAGCCAGGATGGGTCTTTCTTAGGCTCACCTGCCTCTACTGCCTGCGTCTTCTTGCACACAGGAGACATGAGATGCCTTCAATACCTGAAAACCGTGTTGGCAAAATTTGGCAGCTTTGGTATCGACACGTTAATCTTAAAGCTTTTTACTGGCCTCTGTGTAGAAGTAATTTATTATTTGTGTCTTGGGTTTTTTCTTTGGTTGTTGTCAGACTTTTGGTTAGGTATTGCGGATTCAATGCAGGAGTGTGAATTTAAAATTAAATAAAAAGCAATGATTAATGAATACATCCCTGTGGATATAATAAGTAATGATTAATGAATACATCCAGTGCCTTGTATGTATCCTGTGGATATAATTGAACGTCTTCTGGTGGTCGACAATATTGAACGCCTTGGTATCGATAGACACTTTCAAAAGGAAATCAACGAATTTCTTGATTTCGTTTACAGGTAATTGAACAAAATCCATACACAACAAGAGTGTAATTCGATTGTATTATAACTGCACAATGAAACTTGTAATATTGTATGCAGCCACTGGAACGAAAGAGGAATAGGGTATAACAGTTTCAACTCCGTAGCTGATCTTGAAATCACTGCCATGGCCTTTCGATTGCTTCGGTTGCATCTATACAATGTAACTCCAGGTATACGTCATAGATACTAGTTTTTGGCTTCTCTCTCTGTCTACAGAGTAGCCAGTAATTTAGCTGGATACTCATCAAATCATTTCTCGTGTTGGTTTATTGTGACATTTATACACTTTCATAAACAGTGGCTTTCAAGAACTTCAAGGAGGACAATGGGCACTTCCTTGGCTCAGAAGGTCAACTTAACAAACAAGTAGGAAGCATGCTGAACCTTTATAAAGCTTCGGAATTTGCATTTCCTGGAGAAAATATTCTGGATGAAGCCAAAGGCTACGCTACTAAATATTTAAGAGAAGCCTTAACCAGAAACGAAACTTTCAGCGCATGGAACTGCAAACAGAATCTTAGCCGAGAGGTAAACAGGAAACATATCATTTCTCAGTGAACTGAATTTTATTTATTTGATAGTAAATTTATTTTTCTGAATACCACGAGATTCAATTCAATCTTTTCCATTGTTAGATTGAATACACGCTGGAGACTTCTTGGCACACCAGTCTTCCAAGAGTCGAAACAAGGAGATATTGTGAAGTGTATCGACCAGATTATGTACGGTTAGCCAAAGGGATTTACAGGTGACACCTCCAGCTTTTTGCATTTCATCCCCACACCATGGGAGGCCTTCAGATCATTTTTTTCCAATGTTGTTTCTTCCTGTTATTTGAACAGAAATTTATCTTAGGCAGTGATTGTATTTACTGGGTTTTATTTAGTGATCTTTTTATATATCAAGTGAGTTTTTGGGGTATTATACAATATTTTTAATTTAATTATATATTAGAAAATATCTTTAAAATCATATTATTTAATTTTTTTAATAAATATCAACTCAATACAATTTCTTAATTTCTTAATATCAACTCAATACAATTTTTTTTATACGTATTCAAATTTTCATTAACATTTTTTATATTTTTTATTAATTTTGAACTCTATTTTTATACATATCAATATAAAAACTTTTTACATCATATATATCCTCTAATATATTATATCAATTTTTCTTTAATATATATTTAAAGATATGAATCTATCTCATATATATATCTCAATATATTATATCATTTTTTCCTTAATATATATCCCCAATATAAATCCACTTATTATAATATTGCTAATATTGCTGACCCAGTGAAACCCTCTGCTCATGCACTTATATTATTTTAAATGAAAACTACCCCTATCAATTTTTGTAATCGTAAGAAAACTATACTCCATGCTCTTCTATTATATTCTTTATGTTGATTTTTACTATGAATAAGTATAAATATGTGCTGCCATATTGGACTGACTTATGAGAGTTACCACTCCTACCCACAGTGACAAGGGATGACACATACTTGTTGCAATTTAATTCCAACTGCAAACAATTAATGCAGAACAAAATCTGATCTTCAGCAATTAATTTCAGATTGTTCGGTGCCGTAAAAGTTCCCTGATATTTTGCAGAATTAAATCCCCTGCAGACAGCCGTTTCATTTTTGCTGTAAAAGTCATCACCGCCTCACCGCCTCTTCTGCAATAAATACGCAGATAGAGATCAGCAGATATTTTGTTTAATTTATTGTTTAACTCAGATCTTTATTTTTCCTATAAATGTAAGCGCACAGCAGTTCTGTTTTTTAAGCAAGGAAGTCAATGAGTGTAAGCAGAAAAGAACAGCAGTTCTGTTTTCTGTAATTTCTGAACAGCAGTTCTGTTTTTCTGTCTGAGAACAGCAGTTCTGTTTTTGAGTGAAGGTTAGAAGAACGAGTGTCTCTTCTGTAATTGCACAGCAGTGCTGAACCTGCGATTTTCTGAGATAGAAAATCGATT
This sequence comes from Pinus taeda, assembly GCA_000404065.3. Classification (NCBI taxonomy): domain Eukaryota; kingdom Viridiplantae; phylum Streptophyta; class Pinopsida; order Pinales; family Pinaceae; genus Pinus; species Pinus taeda. The sequence continues at coordinate 7,100 of APFE031560362.1, read as the reverse complement.
TCTGGAACTGAAGCATTCCTCTTTTGTAACAGCTAAGTTTTTATATCAGCTTGCTTATTGTTCATAAATACAAGTTTACAGTTCATCAGTTTACTGTTTTTTGCTGATATTCAGTTACTGTTACACAGAGTGTTAAAACACTTTGATTTTACTCTAAGTAATTTTGATGCCCATAAAATGACTTAGCGTCAAAATCACATTGCTAAAACACCGTAAGTCGAAAATAGTTTTGCGTCAAAAAACACTGTTGCTGAAACACCACGTTCAGCAACTGACGAAATTTTTACGTTGCTGAAACACCTGTTTCAGCAAAGCGATTACGTTGCTGAAACACCAGTTTCAGCAAAGCGATTTTTTTTTTCTGTTTTCGCTGTGTAAAAACAGAGCATTGTTTTGTTCTGTTCCTTTTGTTCGGAATGCCCAGAAATTCCCAACATGGTATCAGAGCGTTGTTCTCTGATCTTTTGTGTTTGAAATCACTATAAAATTCCAACAATACTTCCTCAATAGAGTTTTAACTAGTTTATTATTACTGCTATGCTTATAACCACTTGTGTCTTCACTGATAATATTTTGGGTCTGGGTATGCCCTTATTTCATTGGGTACTGCTCGTCTGATTGTTTTTCTTTCAGGCTGCCTTCTGTAGACAATGAAAAACTTTTAGAGCTGGCAAAATTGGACTTCAACATTATCCAATGCATTCACCAGGAAGAGACGAAGAATATTATGAGGTAATGAATTGTGTCTAACTGTTCAAAACTATGTGACTTTAATTCTGAAATGAATTCATATAAATGGTAACCAGCAGTTGTTGTTCCGACAATAACGTTATATTCCTGCACAGCTGGTTTAGAGTTTCAGGGTTAAGCCAGTTCACATTTGCCAGGGAGAGGCCCATGGAATATTATTTGATAATAGCGGCGGGCACGTATGAACCCCAACACGCCAAATCCCGAGCCATCTTTACCAAGCTGGCGTGCTTGCAGACTGTTCTGGACGACATGTATGATGCTTACGGAACCCTTGAAGATTTGAGGCTGTTCACAGAAGCTGTTCGAAGGTACATATGATTGCAGCTAAACAAAAGCTGTTTGGAATATCAGCATGTTGATAATGTAACATTTATTATATAAACAAAATCTGTTTGGAATATCAGCATGTTGATAATGTAACATTTATTATATAACAGATAAAATAGGTTATAGGTGGCCATCCTTGAGTTGATTGCAGATTCCCGGAATATTCTGGGAATCTGCAATCGACTTAACCTCAGCGTAGGTTATACCAGGGTTCTTTGCAGTATTAAGATGTTGATATTGTCAATGTTATTATAAACATTTATTTGGTTTCAGATGGGACCTCGCATTCGCAGAAAATCTTCCAGATTATATGAATGCCTGTTACAAAATCTTTTACAACATGATTCATGAAGTGGCCCGGGAGTTGGAAAAGGAACAAGGGGGCGAATGGCTTACCTATTTTCGGAATCTAGTGAGTAATCTTCTTTAAACCAGGCAACAACAACACCCACACACAAACCCATAGGTTTTGGACAAACAAAGATAATCAGCAAGAGGATTGCAAATTTTGAACTGAAAAATGGATAGGAATGATTTGTGGGTGACAACAATTAATTAGAGTAGAAATTGAAAAACGGGTAGGAATGATTGGTGGGTAAGAGCAAATTGAATTAGATTCGGGAAATATTTAGAATTTGATAAATAAAAGTTAAATTCTTAAAACTCCAAAATATTTTCATATCTAACAACAAATTTTTTTGGTTTCAAATCTACCATCTAATTTTTTTATAATCTTTTTATAATCGTAAGCTTTTAAATTTAATTTAAGAGTATGCAACCAAACTCTTGGAGTTAGTAGTTCCGATTAAGCCTTTCCTCGGGTGCATAATCAATTAATATCTAATCGTAAATTTCTTCAAATTGAACAGCAAGAGGATTACCTCCTGAGTTATTTGCAAGAATCGGAATGGCAAGCGGCCAAGCATGTGCCCAGCTTCGATGATTACATGAAGAACGGGATTATTTCCAGCGCCATGCGTCCGTTGCTGCTGACTGGAGTGTTGTTGTTGGGCCAACACCTTCCGCGACAGGTTTTAGAACAAATCGACTATCCTGGATCAAAAAATGCGTTCATAGAGCAGACTGGTTACTTCACGCGGCTAATCGACGACATCAAGACATATAAGGTAGGTTGACTTGCGTATTATAATTATGTTTATCTGCTTATTTTTTTCTGTAGCTTCGGTTGCTGGTACTACGAGTCATTTTGGAGAACCGATCAATTATTTTTCAATGAATGCAGAGAGAGAAGTATCGTGGAGAATTGACATCCAGTATCGAATGTTATATGAGAGAGCATCTTCCTGAGTGTACAGAGGAAGAAGCCCTAAATCACATTGAATGTCTCATGAATGCCAAATTGAAGGAGCTGACGAGGGAGTTTCTGAAGCCGGACAGCAGCAGTAACCACGTCCTTTTCACCTGCAAGAAGATGATTTTCGAGGTGGTCAAAGGCATGCTGGGCATGTTTAAATATGGAGATACAATCTGCACTCCCAATATCCAAGAAACCATGGATTATGTTAAGGAATCTCTCATCCAGCCTCTGCCACTGGAATAGCCATGCTGGAGAGCGGTAAAGACACGCATAACTAACAGGGGCGGATAGGCTAAGACGTTTAATTGAAGTTTTATTTCATGTGAACTTATGATTACTGCCGCATAATAACGTGTTTGGTAAATGCGTTGACCTTAATTTTTTTAATTTGAGCAACAAATTAAAGATGTAATTTTAAGGTTAACTTTATAACTAAAACATAATTTAGTCTTAACCGTATAACCAAAAAATAATTTATTGGTTGTCTCCGTTCCCGTCTTATTCAGCCACGATTGTAAGCTTGTCCTCAACCTCCGAGGTCGTACTGCTGACTTCAGCATTCATGAACGATGGTACGATTATTTTGATATTTTAGTTACACCACGGAACCAGATTAATCCTACTATTCCTGGTTTTCTTGAACTTTTCTGTACGCATGATGTATTTAGTCTTTCCCTGCGGCGATCCTACTATTCCTGGTTTTCTTGAACTTTTCTGTACGCATGATGTATTTAGTCTTTCCCTGCGGCGATTCTTATTTTAGATATTATATCATTTTAAATTTGGCCTGACATAGCCGATACCTCGATATAACACTCCGCCCCTATGCCACTGCCATTGAAAAAGAAATGGAGATCAATATGTTTTGGGTATTCAGCAATCATGCAAGCCACATTTAAAATGCTATAAGGTCTAAAATAGAAATAGCCTTTCCCTGAGATGTGATGCAACAAGTTAATTACCTAGCTTATTAAATGTACTGTAATTTAAATTTTCCCCGCCAATTACCTAGCTTATTAAATGTACTGTAATTTAAATTTTCCCCGCCATGTCATGTGTCCGACAAGCTAATAAATGTACAGCTCTCTCGTATATATTCTATTAAGATTTAATACCATGTATTGGTGGGCAAGTGAAATTTGATTCCAGTGCTCACACGGTTGGAGCTTTTGTATTATTAAATTAATGGAAGTGTATTAATTATTTTATTTAGTATATTTGGTGATTTTTGGGTTGAATATATATAACGAAAATATGGTGACAATGTCACTGAGTTTGCTCATGTGACTTGTTTTTGTTTCTGTAATTGGTTGATTTTTGAGAATATAACACTAGAAAATTTATACAAATCATATATCTAAAATTAGTAGCAAGTTTATATCCATGGCAAATGTTTAATTACCATTAAACAAATATAAGTGGAGACCTTGCAAGATACTTCGCATTGATAGCAAACATATACATGAGATGAAATAGAGACTTTGGCTTTGTGGTTCCCATTAGTGTCACCCAAAGCACAAACCTCTACAAAAGTTAACAAATTTATTTCAACATGCCGAAGCTAATGATTATATTCCACAAAGAAAAATGTGGGACCCACAATGGAAGCTTTTTATTCATATATTAAAGTACGTTCCCATCATCATATTGAGACTAGTAACACAACCATCACATAGAGCTCAACACCTGAATCAAACTCCTACTCCCACTCAAAACATTTTATAGATGATAAAATATTAAAAAATGGGAATGGGGTGAGTTGATCTACTTGTCTGGTGCACTTCTGGTTACTTTAAACTCACTTGTCATTAGCATGGACATGAATAGGAGACTTTCCGCCAACTCACAAAAATGTCACTTATTGGAGGCCTCGTCTTTTGTCAATCGCTCTGTGTTTTGCCAAAACACCGCTCCATGTGTGGGAGCTCCTTTGGAATTGGTGGCTTGGGCAATAAAAGTCTAATAGTTGTAATTGACCTTAACTTTGTCATCAAATCTGTTTATGTCAGATTACAGAGATTTGGACTGCAACACTCCTTAAACGAGCTTTTGTTTTTATTTTTGAAATATTTTCATATTTGGCTCTTTATTTCGACCACCCATGAAAACTGTACTCAAGTGTCTCCAAATTTGGTCCAATTCTTATATGCTACATTCAACACAAGATTGACCATGTATATATCTAAATTTTATGATTGTTTGGGATAATTTTTGGTGCTTTATTATTTTTCCTTTAAACCCATCTTCATAGCGAAGCTTTTTTTATTATGAATTGAACAACATCAACTACGCCAACGAATTCCTTATAAGATGAACTTGATTACAACATCTTATCGAGACATATTCTACAACAAAGACACTAAACTTGTTTGATACAACCTTACCAACACATAATCTGAATAATTCCCCTAGACCCAGTGAAGTGCTTAAACATTAGCCGTCATGTCATGTTATTCTTGATTATCATTTGCATGGTTATAACTATTAAATAATATTCCTTTGAGGTCCTAATTGCATTAGAAGGAAGTCGAATTAAAGCATGCCATTGAATATCTAAAGTCATACATGAAGATACAATGTACAAACATCATAAAACAACTCAATATAAATACAATGAGCAAAGGAACCCCTTCTTTTGAAGAACCACAATGTCTCTTCTATGAACTAACAACCATGAAATATGTAAAAGTAAAAACCATAACCATCCCTGTTAAATTGATTTTGAAAATACTTTAGAGGTAGCTACAATTTTCCCATGATGATCAGAATAATATCTGAAGCTACCCTATTCACATTTCCCCAAAACTTGCACAATTGACGCGAAATCCTTTATAACTCATGGATGTCTTGCAACAACCTCTAAGATCATCCTTTTCTTTGGATCCTTGCAAAGAAGGCCGTTAAGTAAGTTTGCAAGTGTTGGATTCAAATACATTTTTAAGCATGTTCAGAAGAAAAGGAAATTGTAACACTGGAAGATTACGCACTTGAAATATAACACGAACGTAGCTTTAAGTTCAGCTCTAGAGCGAATTTGTGCATGAAGAATGTAGATGATACATTGATACCAAGGAAAATAGTGGGTTTGGTGAGTATTATGGTAACACTAAAAGGGAAACTGGTTTAACATTAATTCAAAGACATGACTGACACCATACATCAGGCTTTGGAGCCCTGGTGGCGGCGGCACACTAATGTCACATCCACAAAAGTCCAAAACCCAAAGTTAAAGCATGTAAAAAAATGTTTTTTAATTTTTTTTGTTTCGGAGTAGATTGATAGTAAAATATGGTCACTATAGATCATTGCTATTTTGGTGATATAGTAATCCCAACAAATCCAGACTTTTGCATTCCTCAAATTGCTTACTTGCGACTTATAATTGCAAGGCGATATGAATATTTATTAGAATTTATATGACTATATAGTCGCCAAAACATGCTTCTAGTTGACTTTGGTACTATTCGCAGAAGTACCACAAGCCCACTCATATTTTGCATAGCATAAATTAATGCCAAAAATCATCCTTCTTAATAATTATTTTTCATTTTAAAATTTATATTCAATTTCAATTTTTAAAGTAATAAAATTATAAAATTACAATATAAACTATCAAATAACATATTACATCATATAAAAAATAAATTATCAAATAACAAATTACATCATATAAAATAATAAATTACTTCATATAAAAAATAATATCAATTAAAATATATTAACTACATTTCACTAGTAGAAAATGATGAAATTAGTGACTAGGTGACTAAAAACATTAGTCACCTCAATTATTTCAAGTGAATTACTACTAAATTTGAGCAATTTTAAGAGACCAGACTAGAAATGATTAACTTAAATGACTAATTCAGTTTAGATATAAAATATATGACTAGATAATAAGTGACCAAACTAAAAGTGACTAATTAAAATGACTAATTTAGTCCAGGAGTAAAATATATGACTAGATAATAACCGACAAAATTAATAATTATTAATGTAAATTAGTACTATAGTGCAAGAATAAAAATATGACCAAATAATAAGTGGAACAAGTATATGAATTAGTCATTTATGTTAGTAATTTTTAATTGTGTCACTCTCGAAATGGCCAGATGGATTCAGATATTCTCACCATTAGTTTGACCTTCCTTTTCCATCGAGGCAAGGCTCTCCTTCACTAGTTCATCAAGGAGCGCAAGGCCTATGGCACTTGAGATGAAAGACAAGCAAAAAAAAAAACTGGAGAAAGTCATAGCTTCTTAAACTTCTGAAAACCCTAAGAAAGTCATAATATATTGCATGTATTTCTCTGATCTCTAGGATGAAAGGGAAACTGAACTCAAAGGTAGATAACCCCAAGAAGAGTCTTGTATCCCCTCATAAATGGCCTCGAGCCCTAGGCTGGCCAAAAATAGAAGACCCAAACAATGCACAATTGGAGTAGGGGTTAAGGCCTCTAAATCGCTAGATGGTTGCCCTATCAAGTTATTAACTTTCTTTTTAAAGACCTGGTAGACCCATAAACCAAGGCATGGTGACCTTTCAATCTAACTTTCAAATGTGAATGGATAAAATCTTTGCATTAGCCCAAATTTGTGTTGTGTGTGGAGCATGATTGTTCAGAGGTCTTTGTTTCAGCGGGATGTATACCCCAGGAAGTTTTGTACACCCCTCCACGCGGGGGGGTGCGGGGGGGACTTGT